>JAEANM010015917.1:0-13453 GCA_017656035.1 Myanophis thanlyinensis
AGTGTCAAAGGCGTGGATGGTCCTCCGGGCTGCCCCCCCAACTCCTCCAACTCCCCGGGGGGGCCGTCATCACAGGCGGCGATATCAGAGACAATGCTGGTACTCTAGGCCTCCCCCCCCAACTTCTCCAAATCTCCGAGGGGGGGGGAAACGTCGCTGCCACCATCAAGGGAGCCCGAGACGCTCCAAACCGCTCCCAGCCAGGCCAGCTGGGCTGCGGCCACCCCCCCCAACCCCTCCGGCCCATCACAGAGGCCGCAGACGTCGCCCCGATCGAAGGCCTCAAAGGCCCTGGGAGCGAAAATGCAGGGGGTAAAGAGGAAAACACCCCCCCCAAAGCTCCAGAGGGGGGTGCAAAGGGGGGGGTCCATCCGCATAGCCGCCGAAGGCGCCGAAGGCGCCGAAGTCACAGAATTCCAGCCAGGCCCTCCAGGCCCTCCAGGCCGCCTCCACCTCCATCCAGGCCGGCCCGAAGGCTCCGAAGCCGCAGAATTCCAGCCAGGCCCTCCAGGCCCTCCAGGCCGCCTCCACCTCCAACCAGGCCGGCCCCCACCTCTCAAAGCTGCCTCCATCCTCCAGCCAGGGGGGGGGTCCATCCATGCAGCCGCCGAAAGCTCCAAAGCCGCCGAGACCCCAGAAACACTCCGACCAGACCCTCCAGGCTGCCTCCACCTCCAACCAGGCCGGCCCCAGCCACCCGAAACTGCCTCCATCCTCGTCCTTGCCTGCACCGGCCCCAGCTCTTCCAGCTCACCGCCGTCTCCGCCGTCTCCGCCATCTCCAATATCGCCAATGCCGGCCCTCAGCTGTTTCCAGGGCCAACCAAGTCTTGGAAAGAAGCTGCCCCCAAGGACAAACGCCTCATCGTCCTTTGCTCCAACCAGCCAGATCCTATCGCGTTACAGCTATTGGGCAGCAAGCAGACTTGGGCTAAGCTTCTCGTAGAAGACAACTCCGAGGAGGTGTGAACTGCTGTTCCTCAACCCGCCCGTTGTTTCTCACGCCTCACTCACTAATTACATCCATATAGTTGTCTTGGTTACAAGTTGGCTCTGCCAATTGATTTGGGGCCTTTCTGGAATAGAAGATTAGATAAGATCCTACCTCCAGCCTGTTTACACACTAGGATCCTTTTATCTAGTTGGTTATCGGTGTGAATGTTTCAATGCTTAACATTTTAATATTTATAACTTTTTATTGTCTTTATTGTTATTGACGATACTATAAGCTGCCCAGAGTTGGTTGACAGTGAGATGAATGGCAAATAAATGCAGTAAATAAATAATACAAAAACGGCTTGCTATTTCTTTCTTCCAGAATATAATTTCAAGGCCTCTCCTTAATCTAAAGCACTGATCTTCCAAAATGGTCTCTGACTGAAGTGCAAACCAATTTTTTTTCTCTCCTTGGCTTTCTAGATAAGCAAAGATTACTTCAATGCCTGGTGAGGCTAACTAATCAATTACAGAGTTGCCAATTAATCAGAAAAAGCAGTAGAGTTGTATTCTTGTTCTACAAAGGACTGCTTGATATGAATAACCCAAGAAGCATACAGTATTGTTTTGTGTCATGCAAGCAAATACTAAGGGATGTCTAATAATCTCTCATTTCAAGAAATGTGTGTGCAGGGTACACAATTGTGCTGATCAACTAGGAGAGTCCAAATTATTTCCCTTTATCATGCACACAAAGATTTTTTTGCGACCTTCCGATAAGCAAGGTCAATGGGGAGCCAGATTCACTTCAGTACTCATTTCGGAACTGTATCTGGAATCCGAATGCCATACTGAGACCAAAGCAAAATTATGAAGGGCTGACAGTTCATCAAGCTGTAAGAAAGCTGAGTTCCAAGTTATCCCTTGTGAATGTTGGGTCTTTAAATGTTTATTTATACATGGTGAAGAAAATGTCTTTGAAGGAGTGGAGTCACATGATCAGCGGGTCCCATTTTTGCCAAAAAAACAGCCTGTTTTTTGCTGGGTTTTTTTTGGCAAAAATGAGCCACACAGATGTTTCTGGAGATCTGCAAAATGCCTCTGGGGGCTGGGGAGAGGGAATACAAGACGCATGGGGAGGGTTGGGAGGCCAAAAACAGTCTGTTTTTGATGAAAATGGGATGCACAGGTAGGGGCTTGGGAGGCTAAAAACAGCTGTATTCGGTGTATAAGACGCACCACAATTTCCACCCACTTTTAGGGGGGGGGAGTGCATCGTATACACCGAAAAATACAGTAATCCTTACAGGTACACTGCCAAACTCATTTCTTGATCACTTTGGAAAATTGGGCCGTAGCAGCTTTTCAGCTATTAAGAATCTTACAATGAACAACAAATCTGATAACATACACTAGGTGACTTCACTTCAATCCTCAGCAGAAAAAAAAGTTCTAAAGAGTTTAAGAAAAACACAAACAAACCCCCTCTCTCTTTTTTTGAAATAAACGGCAACAGGATGACAAAAACCTTGATTTTGGAAATTTAGAAACAGATTAATAGTCCAGATGGATTTGAAATACTATTTTGAAATTAATTATAAGAATCCTACCCATGGAAAAATTCTGTTTGAATTCTTTAAAAAAATATGATAGTATGGGAATTTGAACATTGGACACTAGAGGGAACCAGAAGAAAGTGAACATTGCAATTAAAGTGGGGGGGACACTTTTTGACCCACTAATACTGAATGAATGAAGAGAAGTATTCTACTTTTTGAAAAATAGTTGATATTTGAACGCTATAACAGTTAAAGGATATTTTTGAACAATGGACCCAAAAGTTAATTTTTAATTGCCCTTATTGACAGACTGTGTTTAAAAGAAGTTTTGGAAGAGGAACAGGTTTTACCTAACTAGACTGAGACTGATTTGAAAGTGCGTCCTGGGAAAAGAAAGCCAGATTTATTTGTATATTATTTATTTATTTATTTGGGTTTTTTTAATCCTGCTTTTATTGCTTTATAAATAATTCAAGGCAGCTAATACACACAATACTCCTTCCTCTTCCCATTTTCCCTACAACAACCTGTGAGGTGAGTTGGGTTAAGAGAGAGTGACTGGCCCAAAGTCACCCAGCTGGCTTTCATATCTAAAATGGGGCTGCAACTCACAATCTCTTGGCCCAAAGTCACCCATTCATTCCTAAAGTGGGATTGGAAGTTTTCTAGGCCAGCACTTTAACCACTACACCAGACTGGCTCTCTACAAGAGTTTCTGAAATAAATAAGGAGAAACATTCATAATAGGCTGTCATACAATAGCATAATATCAATATTACCTATTTGCAAGGTAAGGGTAGCCAATGTGAATTTGGGCGGAAAGCATTGTGCCCTTCTGGAACTGACTTGGTTCAAAGAAACAAAGCTGTCAAAATCAGTCCTGGGAAAATGAAGGCTTAATACTATGGCTTTAAAACATGAATTCAGCTGTTTTCTCTTTTGTAAAAAAACAACAACACTACTACCAAATCACCACAGGGGTGTCAAACTGGATTGGGGGCTGTATCAGCACTGTTGTCTTCGAGGGGCTGGGGTGGAGATGAGGGGCAGGGGTCATCAGAGGGTGGGGTGATATCCCACAGGAGGTGAGGTGAAGCTTGTGTGTGGAGTATGTTTCCCTCATGCCACTAATGCATCTTGGCCCCAGCGCCTTACTGTTTCCAGGATGGCTGTGTGGGCCATATCTTGGCCCATGGGCCATGAGCTTGACACTCCTGAATCAACATTACTTTCCAGATCACTTTCTCCCTCTGCATAAGTTGAATACTGTCAATCCATCATCAAAAGAAAGGATTTCCCACACCCTGAATAGATGAGGGACATCTATAATAGGAGCTCTCTAAATGAGCTTAAATGGCAGCAGAGTATTTATTTTATTTATTTACTCATTACAAATTTATACAGCTGCCTATCTCACATATGGTGAATAATCAAACTCCACTTAATGAGTTTATGTGACTGAAAAACAGACATTTGGTGATACTAATTACTGTAAGGATGTGTGACTAAAGTCAAAGCCAGCAGAATCTTTTTAAACTGAGTTAAAACAGCACAAATATGCGTATCTCTTGGTTCAAACATGGCAGCAACTTTGTGGCTCGCTAAGGACTCATAAAGATGACCCAGAAAAATGTTGCAGAGCCAGTAGTGGTTCAGACATCAGGCTAGAAACCAGGAGACCATAACTATGAAGATTCTCAGTCATCTAGATCAGGGGGTCTCCAACCTTGGCAACTTTAAGACCTGTGGACTTTAACCCCCTAGAATTCATTCTGGAAGTTGAAGTGCACAAGTCTTAAAGTTGCCAAGGTCGGAGACCCCCTGATCTAGATCATGGTTGTCCCAAAGGTGCTTTTTCAAGAGGCAACAGGACTTTCTGATTTTTCTTTTCTCTTCCAAAGAAAAACCAGAAAATCCAGTTGCCTCTTCAAAAAGCACCTTTGGGACAGGAGACCATGACTTCTAGTCCGAGTTTAGGCATCAATCCAGCTGGGTGACCATGGGCCAGTCAATTTCTCTCAGCCCTGGGAGACAAGAGTAAACCACTTCTGAAAATCTTGCCAAGGAAATTGCAGGGATTAATCGATGCGATTGTCGTGAGTCAGCACTGACTCAAAGGCACCAAACCAATGACCCCAAAAAGTGTACTGTAACACAACTGAAGTAATGGCTTGATAACTATTTACGCATTGATTTCAGAAAGTTGACTGTTGAAGAGGAACAGAGGAAATCTAACTTTAACCCCCCCCCCCCCCAGCTTCTCAATTAATTAATTAACCTCTCCAGCACTGCTGATAAAAATTCCACCTATTTAACTTTTTTAGAGTGTAAAAATTAGATTTATACACAACTGTCCTATGCAACTGGCCCCTGTGTACATGTGTGTCTGTGTGTCTTTACAGGTAGCCTTCAACATAATTGCTCATTCATTGACCATTCCAAGTTACCACTTAAAATTGACTTATGACCATTTTTGATAAGCTGCAAAACCATTGCAGCATCCCCATAATCCTGCCATCAAAATTTAGACGCTTGGCAACTGACTTATCTTTATGACGTTTGCAATGTCCTGGGCTCATGGGATCACCTTTAGCAAGCTTCTGCCAAGCAAAATCAATAGGGAAGCCAGATTCATTTAACAACCACCTTACTAACTAAACAACTTCAGCGATTCACTCAGCAACTGTGTCAAGAAAAGGTCATAAAATGGGGCAAAACTCACTTAATGACTGTCTCACTTAACAACATAATGTTTGGGCTTTGTGATCATAAGTTGAGGACTGCCTGTACATGGTAGTTTTGGAGCATTAACAAATCACTCCCAGTGGCTAATAAGAATGGAACTGATAAATGAAGGGGGTAGAGAGGGAAAGTTTTAAAAAGACTTGCTGGTTGTGTCCTGCAGTTTCTTGGAGTGTCTTTTTTTAAAGAATGAGTGGAAAAAGATGAGCCAAGAGTTAAATTCTGCTGGCTAAACAAGCACTACAAATGGAAATTCCACCCAAGCCAATGTTTAAAGTATTGCATTAGCAAAAATTGGGTTTAACCTGGAGGTTTCCAGCTGTTCACCCTCTTCCAAAAGGACAATCCTGGTATTTCTGATTGACTTTTTGCAATCAGTTAACCAATTAACCAGCCTGAATGTGCACTTTGAACAGTCCACTGCACACCCAGCTGCAAAGGGCAACACTTGTCTTTAATATATCCCTATGAAGACGGCCTCACAGCCCTGCCTTCTGCATATTGACTCAGACAGAATGCAGCTCCACTGTGTCCAAAGACTTCTCAGATTGAAAAGAGTTTAAAACAGAGGTTAGCAGCATGCCCGAATGAAGGCGTCAAAAGCTTTCCCTTAGATCTGTCAGAGCTTCATCTGTTGAACTGATAGCTGCCTGCCACAAAATACAATTCAGCCACTCTTCCTGAAAATAAGAATCCAAACTCCTGCTCCTTTGATACTTACTTAGTTGTTTCTAAAATCCATATGGCTGCTTACAAAGTCTTGGGCAGCAAACAGCAATTACCACAAATATCATTCAGGTAAATTTGTGTTGTGCCAGTAAGCTACATCAGATAGGGTTGGGGTTGTTGTTGTTTTTTTACACTTCTCAATTAATTAATGGTTTGTGACACTTCTCCTAGAGCTTGTCTAGTAGGACTCTTTTATTTTAAAAATCCCCAAATAGCTTGTCAAATATATTTCACACAGCCATTTCCTCCTCCTCCTCCTTCCAGCCAATTTTCAGATACTAAAACCTTAATGCATTTCAGATCTGCCCTTTGTCTCTTTCCAAGTTTGCTTTTCCTTACTTTTAAAATTGGAGTTCATCTCTCTCTCTCTCTCTCTCTCTCTCCTTTCCTGTTCTCTGAAACCGATGTCCCACTTTCTTGCCAACATTACAAAGTATATTTAAAAAGGAGGGTTTAAGTTGAGACTGTAGCATTTGCCTTAATTCCCACTCGGTTTTGATTTTAAAATCAGGCAAAGTAAAGTAAAAGTGATAGACTAGCTTCTAAGCCTCCATTTTCCCTAAGTTCCAACTCTGCTGCAAGTAGATTCGGCTTACACTGAATTTGTATAAAGTTAACTCAGGAATATGAATGAATATCTTTTCATTATATATCGTTTGCAGGGAGCAAGGAGTATGAATCAATTCACCCCAGATTTCATTACTAACCTCCAAATCTTGGGTCCAGCTGAAAGTTCTTGGTTGAGAACTTTATGAGGGAGTCTGCCACCTTATTCAGCGCATTTGCACAATGCCTGCATCTCAACAAGTCAGGAACTGAGGGGCCCAGAAATACTTGAAATTCAATCTTTTTTTTTTTTTTTTTTGCTCAGCCTTCCTCAGGTGAAGAGTAAAGGGCAATGCTCAGTTGGAGCCCTCTCAGATTTCAAGAGGATAATCCTTAGGCAACTAATGCAAAATGAGCTTTATGGCTTCTTAAATGATATTCTGATTTATTGTGGCAGGCATTTTTGTGTGCTAGAGCTCAGCAATGAGATGCAGTTACTTTTAATTCTCAGTGGCAGCGAGAGCAGAGAGAAAGAGGCTTTCATGCTCACACACTGTGACTGCTATATTTCATGACCCTGTATCTCCATTTTTTTGTTCACCCATGTGCTTAGTCATGTGTAGATCTCCCTATGAAAAAACATCATGCTCTAATGTTAAAATCTTAGATCTGATGCTCAGCATGATGCTGTGTCATAACCCGATTGACATATCAACTTGAAGCGGACTGATCACGAATTCTCTGCTTAATCCACCTCACATTGTTGTGGTGTGAATAAAAGAACGCAAGCTCTTCAAAAATGAAGGCCAGAATGATAGTCGATGGATCAATAAACAATGCTGCGCCCTTGGTTCTTTCTGAAAGTGTAAGGAGGCTGGTGGGATAACTAGAGGATTGACAAACTGTGTTCAATCCACTGTTTATTTTCATAGACCTTCCTTTCTGCAAATACTAAGTGTAATGTGGGTGGAAGAATGAGAAGAGACAGATCAACAATGAACCAATAACTCTTTATTGAAGCTCAGAACAGCTAACAGCAGGCTGCAGGCAGGCAGGTCCCTTTTATAGGAAAAACTGCCTGCCTGACAACCAATTAAATCAGGGTACTTTCCTGCTCTGGGAAAGTATTAAGTCATTGAATAGTTCTGCACATGCGCGAATACAGCACAAGGTCAGGGATCATGCAAGAAAACTGAAACGGGGATTGATTGAACCAGGGGTTTCAAAGTTTTATAAGCTCTGTTAATTAAAAATAATCCTGGAATAAGAGGCAGAATGACCCTCCTTGTGGGTTGGGAGAGGTTGAATATCAGCCAACAAAGCTCACCCTTTCAGCTGCAGCTTAGAATTGTTACAGTCACCCTCGGTTGTGTTCAAGTCAGCTTTGTTGTTGTTAAGACACACACTGAAGCCCATCAAATTCTGCTGGAATTCTAGAGATCCATCCATGGGATTGATCTGACTGGTTGATTCTGTTCCTCTTAGCAAACCACATAGATCGATCTCCTCCATGACAGAAAACAGTTGGAAAAACAAGGATTCAGCCCCAGGGAATCATAGGACTGGAGGAATTTTGGAGGACTTTGCATCCAAAAAATACTCTTGCCCAGTTCACATATTTCAATAAATAGTTCAAAGGCGACCCTGAAGATGGATCAGCCATGGATTTGGTAAGGAAACTTGGGCCTCAGGTTTGAGGATGCTAAACTATTGGCCTTGGTCCTAGTCAGCTGCTAATCTTGCAAGCATTCTTTCTCCCCAGACATGCGGATATTATTGGTACCACTTCCAAGTAGCAGACGATCAGACAAAGCAAACCTATAGGAGAGGAGAGCCTGCCTCTGTGTCATTTTATTGTCTCCACAAAGCATGAGCTTCCTTCAATGCCCCTTAAACCTCAGTTCATGTTTCCAAAACGTGCTCCAAAAGGCTATTGCATCTGAGAGAAGTGCCCAGATATTGCATGATGTGTTTCTTGACAATGGTGTAATGCATGAAAACAGACCTGTGTGCTTTAAATGTTGAAGTGAGCGGGGTGGCCTAGAAACTGAATAAATAAATAAATCTATTCATGCCTAGGCACGTCTCCTTAATACAGGATATGTGTATATGAAAGAATCTCTTTTGTGTCAATCGCGGTTATGACATGAAAAATGCTGGTGCTTTTCTGTGAGCGGCTCATGGGTGTGTGGGATAATGTCCAAGTAACAAAAATCATTTGGCAAACACTAACTGTGGGAAGATCCAGATAAGGCATTCACAACCTCTGCAAGAGCCATGTCCATGGAAAAGAGCCACATCTGAGGTCCACTTCTCTTTAGCCATGAGCCACAAGTAGTATGGGTCCCTTGCAGTCAAAGTAGTAGAGAATTGTGTGGCATTATAAAGACAAGGGGCTTTTCCACACTTCAGTCGTAAGCATAAACCAGTTGGAAAAGAAGCTGAGGTAAAAAATCCCATTTAGAGTTCAACCCCTTACCCCAAGATCTGCTTGGACCATATTTACCAACTAAGTGGTGGATTCTTCTAGTTCCTATCCCCTCCCACTAAGGCTAGTAAGTGCCACTCACTTTCCTTTTACTGAAGGATCTTTGAAGACCTGCCATTTCCATTGACACACCCACATACCCTCATATATGACTCCTTCTTATACAAGTAGTCTATTTGTTTAGTGACCGGTCAAAGTTACAACTGCATTGAAAAAAGTGACTTTTGACACTGACTATTGTAGCATCCCCTGGTGAGGTGATCAAAATTTGGACACTGGGCAACTGGCTCATATTTATGATTATTGCAATGTTCTGTGTTCATGTGATCACCTTTTGCAAACTTCTGACAAGCAAAGTCAAGGAGGAAGCCAGATTCACTTACAACAGGGTTACTAATTGAACAACTGCAGTGATTCAGCTTAACAACTATGGCAAGAAAGTAGTAAAACTCACTTAACAACTATCTTGCTTAGAAATGGACATAGTTGTAGTTGTGAGTTGAGGCCTACTTGTATGTCACTCCTTCTCATTTGGTATATCCACAAGCAATGGGAGAAAGGAAAGAATCAGCCTCCAAGGTTTCAGCTTTCCATTAATGAACTTATTAAAAAAAATATCCCAACATTTTACTAGTCCGGTAACCCAGAATAAAATGGTGGCTGTGTAGAGCAACAATGTACTGTTAATTAGATACCATTAACTTGGGTTGCCTGCTAGTGGCTGTGGAATGATTGCTCATTCACTTGTCTCCCTCAGCAGTTAGCTCTGTGTAGACAACTCAAATCATCTTTGTGATTCATTTATTCCACATCCACATTGATTTAGCTCTCTGGTAGATTACCTGAGACAGACAATTCACATTAGGTACAATTGGCATCTTTGTGAATAAATGAAAATGTTACAAAAGACCAAACAAGACTGTGCCCCAGAAAGATCAGTTGGAAAACACCATTTGTTTGTGAACACACACTGACACTGAAATTGCTCTTGCAGAAGTGCTTGCACAAAAGACACAAAAGCACCTTTTCTGCTTTTGGGAACAGAACAGCAGAGTTACATAAGGAGGCCTCCATTTTCATCTGGATTGCTGCCCTTAAGAATCAATATCCACCTGGGGAGAACATTTAGGAAGCTCAGATTGCCTCCTTGTGTTATGTAAGGCAGGATAGAAATCTAAAAAAATGGAGAAAAACACCTTGGAGCCAAGTTGACTTCCCACTGATGGATCCAGGTAGTTTTCTGAGCAAAAGGTGAAAGATAGTCTGTAACTCATTTCCTCAGGGAAGTTTTTTGGCTCCCCAAACCAGTTTAAATCATTGAATTTCTGGTCATTTCTGATCTGATTCAGTTTTGTTTGTTTATTTATGTTGTATACTACGCATGCGCGGCCGAGGTCCACACATTGGTCCACCATCATGAATGGACGACCTGACAGCTGATTGGCTGTCGGGACGTTGATGCCCATTGGCTGGCCCACCAGCCAATGGGAAGCGCGGAAATTTGAAGTCGCAGCAAATATAAAAAGCCGCGGCTTCTCTCAAGTCTCCCCCTTCTTTTGACTGACAGGATCCGCATCGTGAGTTTTACTCACGGTTTGAATAAAATGGGACCCCTCGCGGTCATCCAAACGAACCCGCTTTCTTGAGTTTTCCTTCACTGATTTGGACCTGGTTTCCGGCTAAAACAATTTAGAAATCAGTCTAGGTAACTGATAATAATTAACTAATGTAGAAAAAATATACAGATCAGTGGTGGAATTCTTTTTTTTTTTTACTTCCGGTTCTGTGGGCATGGTTTGGTGGGCGTGGCTGGGGGGATCATGTGACTGGGTGGGCAGTTTCTGTCAGCAGGGCAATAAAGATTAGGCTAGAAACAGCACCAGAATATTTTTTTCCTGTCTTCATTACAAGATTAACCCTGTAAAGTGGAAAAAAACTAAAGGAGATTTCTTCTAACAACCGGTTCTCTGGACTGCTTAGAAAATTTACTACGGACTCTAGCGAACCTGCTAGAACCTGCTGAATTTCACCTCTGGTACAGACCCCTCACATCCTGGACATAAACTGTTTCAATTCCTCCCCTCAAAACAACTAGACACAAAGATAGATTGTTCCCTCGTGCCATCACTCTGCTGAACACCTAATCCACCCAGCACTGACCTATACCTAAGGATATTAATTCATGTAGTAGGGCTGTATTACTATTATCCTTCTCATCTTTCCTATTACATTCTCCTTTTGGTGTCTTTAATCACTTTGTTGCTTGCATCTTATGATTTATGTATTTTTATTTATTTATTTCATAAATTTCTATACCGCCCCTCTCCCAAGGGACTTGGGGCGGTGCACAGCCATTTATGATTGTATTTTATGATTTACAGTATGATTTATCATTTTGTTGCTTGTATGTACACTGTACCAGAGATAAGGTTCTTATGTGTCCAAACACATTTGACCAGTAAAGAATATTCTATTCTAGATATTGCCATAAAGAGGTTTTGTTGGCAGGCCTGAAGATTCCATTCAAAACCAATCAAGTGACTGGTTTGATTGCCACCGCAGGGTGGGGAGGAGTAGGTGGGGTTAAGTTGTGAATTTTTAACTGTGGATTTTTAAATTTGTACAGGTAATCCTCAATTTACAACCATGCATTTTGTGACTGTTTGAATTACAACACTGCTGAAAAAGATAATTTATGATAGTTTTTCACACTTATGACTGTTGCAGGATCTCCTTGGTCACACAATCAAAATTCAGATGCTTGGCAACTTGCAGGCATTTATTACGGTTGCACAGTCCTGAGGTCAGGTGATTCTCGTAACAATTGTGGTAAGAAATATTGTAAAATGGGGCAAATCTCACTTAAAAAGTGTCTAGCTTAGCAACAGAAATGTTGGGTTCAATTATGGTCATAAGGCAAGGATTTCCTGTATGCCACCCAGAGTCATTGGGTGTGGCTATCTAAATTTATTTAATTAATAATTAAAGCTATTTACTAGCTTTAGCAAATACACTGAAGTAAACGCCCTTCAGGCACTATCCATGTGAGATTTCCAAGAGGACCTGAAAACTAGTGTGATCATTCCAAGCTTTGCTAAAAGTAAATATTTACAGGACTAAACATGCAATGCTCTTGTTTGTACAGTATGCTGTGTTCTGCCATGGCACGTCCTTGCCAAGGGGCTGGTTTGTAAAGTTGTATAACCATTGTGCGGAGCAGATGCAAAACAAGTTGGGTGAGAAACTGATCTATCAGCTGAGAAATGCCTTTCCTGTGACCACCTTAATTTTTCTGCACCTGCATTTCCAGCTGTAGCGTCATACTAATTTTTATATTAAAAGTTCACACAGTGGTTAAACATGGTATTGGCTTCAGGATACACAATTAAGGATAGTTCGGTCATCATGCTCAGAGGCAATGTTTTCATGTGCTATTGTTGCTGTCCAAGCTGCTCTCTTCTTATGAACTCATGCACATGACTTTTGTATTTAAGTTGTATATAAATGTATGCAAAAATGAGACAAATATATTGGTTGCTCTTAGTGGGCAAGGAACTGCTCTAGTGAAATGCAATCAAGTATCCATACAGCTATCAGGAGCTGAACTCAAGTGGAAGGTGTCTTTTCATTACATAATTTACTAGACAACCATGTCCTGCTGGGTCATTGGGATAGAGATATTTCTTTATCTAAACAGAGAAACAATGACCAAAGGTAGCCAGAAAAGCAGTGAGAACAGGAATGATTTCTGAATCTCTCCCCATTAAGTTTCCTTGTGGGAAACTGGGAGGGAAATATGCTTCCCTTCGCCTTTCCAGCAGGCACATAAGTAGCTACTGTTTGGTGAGACAAGGGAGTGAGGGATTGTGAGAGTGGCTGGGAAACTGTCACAGAGTGTTGACAGTGAAGATCCACTGATTGCAGCAGCCCAGCAGCACACAGATGGCAGCTGGTCTGAAGCAGCCACAACTTTTCCAAATATCATTTCTTCAGGTGTCAGGGGTCTCAGATTGTGGACATATTCTTTAAGTTAGCTCATTTGAGGTACTTTGGTTCAAAAAATGGCTGCCCTGTGATACATTGTTTCACCCAGTGAAAAGTCATGATAAGAGTTTTAGTAGTATATAGATTCTCACAGACAGCTACATGCTTGTCCAATATTTTAGATGCACTATGTTAATAGTTGAAAACCCAGTCCCAATCGGCCCAGAAAAAACAGCAGACGCGGGGTCAGTTTAGATGACCGCGAGGGGTCCCATTTATTTGCAGCTGCAAGTAAAACTCACAATGAGTTTCCTGCGGTAGAACTGGCTAGCGAAAGCGAGCCGTGGCTTTTTGTATTTTCCGCGGTGTCAATTTTTTGCGCTTCTCATTGATTGGTGTGCCAGCCAATGGGAATCGCTCCTTCGGAACTCCATCCGTGCCTGCGCAGTACACTACACCCCTCCCTCCTT
>JAEANM010015918.1:0-13453 GCA_017656035.1 Myanophis thanlyinensis
AAAAAATATATATATATATATATTTAAAAATTGATATGCTGACCTATGACCATGATAAAATTTGATTTGATTTATAAAGGATGCAGTGCAGCATAATTCTGATTTTCCATTCATCATGTAGAGAGAAATGCTATGCCTGCCCTCAAAGAGCAGATGGAAGGCGATTACAGCAGACCAATGTAAAAGCTGTTCTGGTATTCTGGCATGTAGTATTAAACAAATAATGGGCAAGTACAACAATTTTCACTGGTCTCAATTAAAGGAAGATATGCTTAACTGAAATCACTTTGGAGAATTGCTTAAAGAAGTCTGTCTTATTCAAAACCTACTGAGTTTGGCATATTATGTGAAAGCCTATAATACCTTTAAGTGCAAATAGGTGATTTCCATCAGGAAGACTGGAATTTATCTTGGAGAGCCAGAGCAGTCAAAAGGCATGTATTATTAAGCCAAGGGTTAACATATATCATGTACACTCAAATGTTCATTGATGCCATTGATGCCTGAATAACTTGGTTTGGGAAGTATTGCAGAAAAAGACATGTCTAATTAAACAGCATCTAACAGTTCTATGTCATTCTAAGCAGATATTTGAAAGCAGTTTACTTTGGTCTCAAACATTTTTAATCTATTTCTGATACGAAAAAAGTCTAAGATGTTGACTACCATTCTTTTAGATATTGATCAGCTTACTTTTTACCACTTTTAATGACCAAATTTTGGCCCTCCAGGTGCCTCCAGCATGGGAAAATATTTATTCAATAATGCTTCCATTATTTTGCTATTTATATTTAAATCTTGGAAGGTTCTTTAAAAATATTATTATTTTTTGCTTTCTCATAGTTAATAAACAAATAATTATACATGCAGTGGGAGGCAATTGATCCTTAATGCTCTTTTCAATCCAAGGGGCAAAGTTGAGGTAATAGCTCAAGGTGATTTTCCAGATTTCTGCATTTTTCCATCATATCATTGATATAAACACTGAATAGCAAAGGGCTAAAATTTGTTAAACACCCTTGGAAGTAGGCACTACAGCAAACAGCTGACCTTGGTTGTCAATCTGATTTGAGCATAGATGTTATCATGCAACGTTTTAATAAGTGCCAGCAGCAATCTACAATTCGTTCTTCAGTTGTCTAGAAACAAAATCAAAAGCTGTTTTGAAGTCAATCAATGCCACATACAGAGCTCCTCTGGGAACTGATAAATATTTTTTGATATGTTGTAAAACCAAGTACAACTCCATGGTATTCCACAATTAAAAAAAAAAAAAATTCTAACGCTAAAAACCCCCCACAGTAATACTCTTCAGTTAATTTCCATGAAAATTGGTTCATCTAATCTAACACCCATGGACTGAATCTGATGCAGATAGTTTGGATCCTGCTAGAAGATAGCAGTTCAAAAGTTAGCTACATTAATTACTTGCAAATAGTTTCCTGATGGTAATTAGCAATTGTCAATTTCTCTGAGGAGGTTAAAGAAAATAGAAATTAAAGTAAGGATAGAGCTCTCTTGATATTACATAAATTGCAACTCCTATAAACTGCATTGGTGGAAATGTAAATAAATTTATAGATATTTGATTGCAATACTCAGTCAGGGCTTTTGATTGAAATATTTTAAAGAAATCGAGAAAAATCATTTGACACTATTTGAAAATGAAGTCTCAAGTTAGTTTGCTATCTATATTTCTTAATACAGAGAAAATGACCAAGCACAAGATATTGACTCAGCTTTTGTTTTACCCATTATGGTTCTTACTGCAAAATACTTAAAAACTAAACTTTTCTCCCAGATGATGAAAGCAGTCCAGGTCAGAGAGTATTCCTCATTACTGAATCCTCACAAGTAGATCTTGAGATGGTCACCAGATTTGCAAGGAAGTCTCATCATTGGCAGAACAAAAGCCCAAAACAAGAATTTGATTTATGAGAAAATGTGCAGTTTCAATGTGGAAAGTGAGAAGCATGAAGAAGAGAAAAAACAGAACTTAACTATGTTAAACTGGATGTTTTAGGAATAAGAGAACTTAGGTAGACAAGATTGGGTCACTTCAACTCTGATGACTACATGATATTCTGTTCAGGGCCTATGACTAGAAAAGAATATGAGGCAATGATAAAAAGAGAACATCGTTCAGCAGTAAATCAATAAAAAGATAGCAGAATTAGTGGATGTAAAAATTGAATAGAATACACACTTCTGTTTAAATGCACAAAATTGAATTAAATATTTGATAAGAGGTCTTAATGCAGTTTCAAGAAAGGATAATGTGTAACTGGAATGTGAAAAGTGGAAAAATAAAGGAATTTGAAATTACAGGAAGATTTGATACAGATAAATGCATTAATTCAAGAGATAAGTTCACAAGAGTTTTGTGTTTCAAATTTGTTGTTAATTGCCTAACTCCACTCCTGTTTTGGCCCAGGACTCAGACTCTGACTCTGAAGAAGCTGCTCTACCTGACCCTGTGGAGCAGGAGTGTCAAACTCAAGGCCCACAGGCCAGTCTGGAAATATCAAAGGACTGGCCCCCAGTGCCTCTGCTGGTCAAAATGGGCTGTGAGGGGACTGCATCAACTCCCCCATGCCCCATTTACTGTTTCCACGGCCTCCTGCAGCACTCTGCCAGACAAAAACTGGTTGCATGGAGGCCCTGCATGGCCCCTGCATGGCCCATTTTCGGTGTCCCCATCCTCCAGCAACACACACCGGCCCAAAATGGGCTGCTTTTCGGCCGGCAGAGTGTGCAGGAGTACTGGATTACAATTATGTGGCCTCAAGTAAGTGCCTGATCTGGATAGAAAACAAGCAACATCCTATGTTAATACTACAGTTTAATGCCAGATTTTACATACTGTAGGTCCATTTAATCTACAATCAACAATCTATAATTGATAGCCATTTTATTTACTATCCTGGAAATTTACGTCTGCTGTTAGGCCTTGTTCATATCATGTTACTTATGCTATTGTATTTTATTCTTAGTTGGATAATAAAAATACAACAGTATAAACAGCATTTCTGCCTGGAAAAGCAATTTACTATTAAACAATGGGGCATAAATTTAGAAATAAAAAGTTTCACAGTGTATGGAGAATAAGTAATGTTTGCCAGTAATATCTGGTAGAAGAGATAGGAAAAAGGTTATAGTAAAGAACTGCTGAAAGAAAGAAGGGGAAAAATGCATCTTGAGCCTGTGTCAAATGCCTACCATGACCAAGCCCCCCCAGACCCCTCCACTGGCCCTCTGGGGTCAAACACAACCCTGATGCATCCCTCAATGAAATCGAGTTTGGCACCCCTGCTGTGGAGTATCAATCTTAAGGGCACTAAGTCAGGAATCACCTGAGGCTGCTCAAACACAGGTACCATCAGAAAAACTGGAGAGATAAGATGATGAGACATGGACCCCATGCCCTTGGATTCGAGTAGCAGAATTAAGATACTCAAAGAGAATAACTAACCTAATTAAAGTTAGCTGGCTGCAGCCTATTTAACAAGCACTCCTGACTCATGTTTCTCTATTGGAAACAACTCTCTGATCTCCTACTCTGGTTTGTTGTTTCTATGATTCTGCTTGTGATTCCTGAAACCTTGACCTTTGGACTGGCTGACTTGGATCGCTGAATTTTGGAATAGATTTGACTACTCTTCTGTGGTGTCCCTACTGAAAGCGATACTATGCAAGCAACTTTCTTTCCCAGAGACTGTTCTGATTTACATTTCTTTCCTTGTCTGCTATTATCTATTTAGCCTTCAGTAAATTACTATTTTCATCCAGCAACAGAGTGCCTATGAGTTTGAAACCTGAAAAAAGGACAGCTTCAAAGAACACAAACATAGATTCTACACTTAGATACCACAAAATGGACATTGGAATCAAACAGAAAATAGATAATAGAGAAGTTAAATCCAATCAACCAGGACCAGGCACACATTGTATAATAAATCATGATATACTGCTGTCAAATCCATAGGCTAAGTATAGAAAATTTTAATAGCAGCGCATTGTGCAATGCAAAAGAAGTAAGTGCGCTGAGTGAAGCATTACAAAACAGCCCCCTCGGTTACAAGAACAAAGTTAAATGACTATGTTGCTTCACTTTGCTTTGCTTCATAGCCCTCACAGCTTCTCCTGTAGCATCTCCCAAGTCATGTGTCCTTTGAACTGCACACCAACAGACCTAGCAAGAAATGCAAAAGATGCACAGCTCACCTCCTTTGTACTGCAGGTGCAGAGGTTGCCTATAAGTTCTCAATGTATAGTACAATTTGATTAAATGTACGCTATTCCAAAACATTTTGCAATAGTAGTAGCAGCTATTGTGTATACTATATTTACGTCCAGCTATAATATATAATGTAATTTACCTGTGTTAGTTCTTTAGCTGCTCGAAATCCATCTCTTTTTTCTGCAGGGTATCAAATTCAGCATTTCTGAAGGAAAAGGAGAACAGAAGAAATTATGCTTACATACAAGGGACTCCAATAAATTCTCACAATTATAGACAAGCCTTCAACCTTGCATGTAGAACACTTGAAACAATTATTCCCAGTGTACTCACATTGTTTATCTTTAAAGCTTTATGCAGCAATTGTATTTCAGAATTGTTTTTCTTAGAGACTTGTATACACCATAATAGTAAGTACTATAAAATATATGTCTTTCCACATAAAACTCAGAATGGTTTAAATAAATCAGACTTACCAACTAAATGGCTAGATGATTATAATGCAAAAAGTAACTCTGAACCAAATCTACCATTTGTACATGAATATTGGCTGGAACTGATGCCATTAATTGAAAAGCTGTATTTTTAAAAAAAAAAATCCCATTATTTATTTTGTACAACAGTCAAATTAGCAAAATTTACCTGTTCCAAAGTTATACAGAAAGCCAATGGTAAACTTAAATAACAAAATATGTTCATCTATTTGTTCTGGACATCTCTAATCACCTCTCATCTGCCACATACCCATGAAAGTTAATATTTAAGCTGAGTCAGGCCAACCATATCATCAAATGGGATGGGTGAAATGATCTGCAAAATTGCCCTTTTGCTTTCAGATAACCCTCATCTCTGGAGCAAAGCAGACAAACAGTACCTTCCTGTGTCTTCCAAGAAACTTTAGTATATTAATGGAATGCAATAACAGAACAGTCTCTAGTACATGCTCCATGTATGCCTCTAGGATTGAGAATTGGAAGACAGAAAGAACATCTTACAGCATTTGAAGGCAAATACTGTAGAATACATTTTCCCTTTGTTCAACCTTCTTTACTGTGCTCAAACAGTTTTTTTTTGTTTAAAAAAATAGTTGTTTCATAGCTTAACTGTGGTTCTCAATAGATTTCTCACATTATCAAAGTTCTTTCATTGGGACTAAATTAAATATGTCATATGATAGCTCTTTAAATGTGCCACTATTTCAAAAGCAAAAAATAAATAAATAAATCAGAAATGTTAATTTTTTAACCCACAATAGAAATGATATCTGGGAAATATTTGAAAACACATTCCTTTGATTTTATTAAAAAAATAGATTAATAATATAAATATTGGGGCCATTTTTATCAAGTCAGGTAGAATTTTATGAGAAAGAAACACATTCAGCCCATATTATGCTCCTCTGACTTGCCTTGTTACTATTAACATGCTACATGAGGCTGGATTGGTATAAGATAAGAAATTGGGTATAAAAACCCAGCTAGACTTTTCAGAATGCACCCAGTTGTTCTCCAATTGCTGACATTCAGAGGCATTTAATCTTGGAAGAAAGCAAGACTGGAAAATGTTCTGATGGAGTGATTTAATTGGAAGCTGATTTATTCAAATACCATCAAAATAGATACAAACAAAGCAGGTTGCTCCTTTCTCCATTTCTAAAAGAGAAACAAAGCAACTGTACTCTTTCGCTTTGCTTTTGAGGTTTCCTTCAGCAATTTCTGCAGTACTGCACTGATATTTGTGAATGGCAATTCTTATAAATCTTTGTTCCATTCTCCTGAAAAAGAAAAAGGTTATAGCAGTTGGGGTCTTCCTCATGGAAAAATATGAATAAATGGAGCTGTTTTTCTAAATCTTACTCTGGATCCAAGAACTGCATTTATTTTTATTTATTGTGCCTTCAAGTCAGTGTTGACTTTTGACAACTGCCTGGAAAAGTCCCTGTGGTTTTCTTGCCAAGATTTTGCCTTTGCCTGTTTCCTAGGGTTGAGAGAAGGGCACTGGCTTTGTGCCTAAAGCGGAAGATGCACTCACAGCCTCCCAGTTTCTAGTTTGGTACCTTAACCACTGCACCAGGCTGGCTCTCCCTGAATTGCATAGATTATCTTAAAAGGACCACAGCCAAATGAGCCATTTATGGATTGATAATTGATTTCATTTATTTTAGCTTTTAGCAGAGATTAGAAGATAGTCTAATAACCATGGCAGACATGGAGATATTACTTATGATCTCTCTCTTCTCTATAATAGACAATCTGTAATCTATTGGTACATTGTTTCAAGTATATTTCCTTACCTTAACAGTGGAATAGAATGACCAAGGGCAAAAAGCAGTGGGAGCAAGAGTGATCCAGTTTGGATCAGTCAACAGGATTTAACTTCTCTCCACCAGAATTGTAGAGAGAAGAGAGAAGTAGAGAGGCAGAAAGAAGTTTCCTGAGGATGGGCTCCAACATGAATCCAAAAGCTTGGAACACTAAACCTCTGGTCCTAGTGACCAACCTAGATAAGATCCTTCAACATTATCCCGGGACATATATATTTGCTTTCATTTGTGGAGCAACAGTGATTTCTGATTGTCTGTCAGTGTGATTGCAGCTGACTACCTTCTAGGAGCTGATGGTGGGATTGGTTTACTCTACCCAGTCTCTGGAGGGGTGGAGTGGGACTGGATTATTTAGTCTCCAGTGGTTGAAAGAGTTATGTAAACATTAGGTTAACCTGAATAGATGGGGGGGGGAGCGAGGGAATCAAATTTCTCTTTCTCCCCTCTTGTGTTAAAGCAAGTCATGTAAGAGAGAAGAAAGAGAAGCATGGTCAAACTTTCAAAATCAGGTTATTATAGCCTACAATGATAAGGCAGAGTTCCAGTATTCATATGGCATTGGTTTCCTGATCTGATTTACCCCAAAGGGCTGGCAATTATAATGCTTGTGATATTAGAAATATCAAGGTTTCCAATACTATAGATAATTCTTACCAGTATTTAGCTGAACTGCTATGATTCTATTTCAGAAGGGTACTGTAGCAATGAGATACAAATCCTTGACACACATCCACCATTACATTTGCAAATAGCCTAGTGACCTCAATCACCTGATCCTTTGGGAAAATACACAGAAAGGGCAGAAGACAGCTCAGAGTAGAGATCTGTCTCTTGTTTTAAAAAATAATTTCATTAACATTTACAAGTACAAAGATAATTAAACTAAGAAAAATATAATGAGTAAATTTAAGAAAAAAGAGGAATGGAAAGAGATAGGAAAAAGAAAAGAAAAAAAGAAGATATATCAAAGATGACTCCCTCCAATTCCATAAATCAAAAACAATTTCAATAACTTAACATTTAGTCTAGTATTTCATTTAAAAAAATCACTTCTTCCCATATTTCATCTATTCTCAATAGCCAAACTGAAAAAACTCATAATTCACTGGACAGAAGAATCTCCAGAGTACTGCAGTTTTCTGTGAAAAATCCTTGACTAAGAATTGCCAATGTACAGAGCCTTAGGATTTTGTTAGTTGAGAAAGGTGATGCCAGTTTTCTTTCACAATGTTATGGGATGTCCTTCTTCAGAGTTAACCAGTAGTACACTTTGTGTAGAACAAATAAGGCAGCAGAACCTTGCACAGGAAATAAAGATTTTAGTTTCTGTCAATATTTTCAGGGGGAAAAACTTCTAAAAAACTTAAGCTACAATAAGAATTACACATAATTTCTTCTATTTCAAGATACAGACTTTTGTCAACTGAACATTATAAAAACATTAAGGACAAAGATAAATAAATAATTTAAAATAACAGCTCATTTCCCTAAACTTAGAATTACTTGGAGCTCTTCCAGAGCTGCATTGCCCTTAGCAATTCTTGCTCTAATTCCATCTCTTCTTTCTTCAAAGGCTTAACTGCTTTTAGGGGGTGCTTTTGTGGATACACAAAGAATTTAAAAGCTTGTTCTGACAGTTATCCCTTTGGGTTCACCTCAAAACAAATACACTTTTATCAAACAGGAAGATAAAGTATATTTTTTTGTAATTTAAGAGAACTTTGTTATGGGAAAAGTTTGAATAAGTTTCTTCTCAAGTTGACAGAGCAATTGCATTTTAATTTAAAGAGTTTTAACTGCAATGTACTTAACACTACTTCAACTTCTTAATTTAGGTGACCAGATGAATCCTAGTAGATGGTATTTCTGGACTCCATTGGACTTTTTCTTCTTCTTCTATAAAGCTCTTATAATCATATAAATTCCAACTTAGCTCAGACATGGAATAATGAGGATCCCTGTTCATCTTCAGTGGAACTTTAAAAAGGTGAAAGTAAGTCTTATTCAGGTTAAGTTCAGTTTCTATGTTGTTTCTTGGCAGCAACAGAAAAATTGGTTCATTGCTGCTTCCAGAATGTATATTTGAATGCATGTAACCTAGTGCATAATGGTGATTTCCTGGTAGACTCTCAAATGAATATTAATGAGATATTATCCTGCTTAACTTTTTCAAGGTCCACCAAGCTCACCTAAGTGCCAGAACCTGTTAAAAAGAAACTTTTCCAGCCCCAAACTACTGATAATAGAGCTGGAATGTGTTCAACCCACTTTTATTCAAATGACAATTGTCAGGCCCAAGCCTAAAGACAACACAGTGAAATTCAACTGGATCCAATTCTTTATTTGCTTATACCTAAGAGACAGATTCTTGCCAAACTAAAAGTAAAACTCTGTAGCCCAAAGACAAATCCTGAGAAAATCTGGGATGTGGCCACCCTTCTCCCATTCAGCTCAGAACAACACAGTTATCTTAATTTGGGTTTCTCTCTGGAATGGATCTCTTCTTCCTGGGAAACCATGGTGCTCCTGCTTGGATTCCTCCCCACTCTTTCTCCAGATGCACTTTCCACCTCAGCAATAGAGGGCCATGGGTTATGAATACACATACACATGTCAGTTCTTACCCCCTGTATCCCACTTTCAAAACTTTTGTCTTCCAATTTCCAATATTGAAAAATCATCAGGGCAGAAAAGCACATAGATTGCAGGCAAGCAAACAGCAGACGGGAGAAAGGTTTAGTGTTCTTCATGCGCTCACATGCTTTATTCAACAGTCCAGAATGCAGCAGCAGTCACAGGTATGTGCTTTGGTTGCAGTTTGCTTCCAAGCTGATTCAAGGTGCTGGTTGTTTCTACAAAGCCTTATATGGCACATATTCCTCCAATAGTATCTATCTCACCAATCTGATATAGTAAGGTTGACACACTCTCGGGACCCTTTCATTAAATATTTATCTATCTATCGGGATCCTAGAAGCATGACTCCTCTCTAGCAGTCCTGGAGTGAGGTTTCCCCCTGAGGTCTGGATGGCCCTCACCCAACTGGTGATTTGAAGGAGCTTGAAGACCTAGGTCCTAGGTCTTCTCCCAGACTTTTGATGAGGATGAGTGAAGCCTCTTTGGGTTCTTTCACCCCCTGATTCAGTGTGATTCTATCACCTTGCTATCTTTTACTTCCATTTTTGTTTTGGGTATATTTTTTTCTAAAGTTGGGAGTTGGGAGGCATACAAATGAAATACCGAATAAAATAAATATAAATAAATTTTGCTCTTCCAACTAGATCTTTTCCTCCCTATACTATCGTTGTTAAAAGAGAGTTCTGTAACTATGTAGTTTGGTTTAGATTTGAAACACTATGAATGAATGAACAGTTATACTATAATGTGTCTCCGTGTTTGTAGCAAGTGTTTTGTATTTGGTTTGTTTGTACTGTCTTATCTCCTTAATCTTTTTTTGCCACCAACTGAAGTCTCTTCCCTCTTGTTTCCTCTTCCAATTTTACACTTGCATTTCCATAAGAGCCAGAAAGCGAATGAAATGGCAAATTGGATATGTTTCATTCTGGAATTTCTGGCTTATATATTCATCAGCAGATTGCAGGAGAAGGGATCTGTTCAAATATGATTGGAGGTTTTTCAAAATTTGCACAGCTAAATTGGAAGACAATTGTTATAATATTTTTTTCAGGAAACTATTACAAAGCTAGCCTGAAAATACAATCTTTTTTCAGCCTTAGCGACTCCATTTCGTTAATGTTAAAACACACAGAAAAGCAAAGTACTTAAAGCAGCATTAAATGTTCAATGCCATCTCATTTAAAAAAAAAACCAAGTATTATTTTGCAATAAAATTACTTGTTTCAAAATTCTATAGCTGCTTATTGTAACATATTACCAAAAAATTGAGTAAAAACATATCTGCAAGCTATATAACATAGCAGATTTGTCATTTGTTCTTATTTTAAATGCAAGTCAGGATTCCCATTCTCTTCAATTGCAAGAAGAGGAGAAAATTTTAACTCATTGCTGTGCTACCTATTGCTCTGTAAAAGTACTGAAACACAGTAAACAATTTACACATAAGCAAACCTAGTCATGAAGATTGCTTTGATTGTAGTCCTAAATTAATGTATTATAGACAGTCCTCCATTTACGACCATAATGAAGTCTGACCATAAATAGTGACAGTTGTAAATTAGGTCACTCTTATGATTAAACTGATTTTACTACCCTTTTTCGTGGCGATCATCAAGTACATGTTGTGGTTGTTAAGCAAACCAATTGTTTGCTATGGGCTATTTCTGACACAAAACAGAAGTAAATGCTGGTTTTTGGTAAAATGTTGTAAAATACAGTCATGTGATCACAGGACACTGCAAATGGACATAAATGCAGATCAATGGCCCAACATGTGGTCCTGTGACTACAGGGAAGGGAGCTGCTGTTGTCAAGCTCTATCTGTATTTGCTTAGACGCTATTGTAATAGACATACCATAGAATGCTGAAATAAGACAACAGTTAATTTGGTCTAGTGCAGGGGTGGGGAACCTTGGCTCCTTCATGACTCGTGGACTTCAACTCCCAGAATTCCTCATCCAGCATGGGTGGCTCAGGAATTCTGGGAGTTGAAGTCCATGAATCATGAAGGAGCCAAGGTTCCCCACCCCTGGTCTAGTGGTTAAGGCTGCAGGCTAGAAAATGGGAGATCATGAATTCAAGTTCTGCCTCAGTCATGAAAGCAGCTGGGTGACTTTGGACCATTCGGTCTCTCTTTCACCCCAACCCACTCACAGATTTGTTCTGAGGAAAACGAGAAGAGGAAGGTGTGTTGGATATCTTCGTTGCCTTGAGTTATTTATATAAATAATGGTGACCCGGATATACATACATACTAAACATTCTACATTGTTTCCCACTGGGAGAGACGATAGAAACTTACAATTAGATCTCAATCTTTTTGCAAGCAGACCAAGAGGTACTGTATTCTATTTGTCTCTACCCAGCCACTTTTGTTGTGTAAGCTTTGTCTATGTTTACAAGATAAAATGAAATATTTTGAGAGCAGGGAACTCCAGATGTCTACTGTACTCTCCTGACAACTCTAGAGCAAAGGAAGTGTCTCTCCTAAGAGGTTTCATCCTACGGCATTTGCAAACTGTAAAACACAATTACAGCCTATAGCTATAAAATGTTAATGCCTTGAAATTTAGCCAGACCCCTAGGACTGTCAGTACTACTTTCTACAATACTTTGGTCTTTTTCAGAAGGAAAAAAAAGAGAAGCTAGGCTAGGCAAGCTGCTAAAGCCTGATCAACACATCAACACATGATGTACAATATTGCAAAGGATATGTTGCACAACCAAAAACTTTTGACTCCCTCATATATTTCAGTTCCGTAGCATTCCTGTAGCTTTCCCACAGAATCTTTCCAAGTACCCATCCCCTTATGCCTTGGACCTGCTAGCCTCCTTTGGTCATATTCTTGGCTGCCCAGCATCATTTTGGATAGTGAGGGAGGCATATCAATGTAATTAATTAAGTAAATAACCAAGACCCAGATTCATGGGTCCTGCATTTTAGGGGTACGTTAAGACCAGAAGAATCCAGCTTCTCACAGAGCTGGAAGAAATAGAGAAGCAATGAATGGTTACTGGAGAAGTAGGAGTAACCAGGGATTTGCATGCTGCTAGAATGGACAAAGATCCAAGAAAGCCATCCTAACATTTAACCAGTAATCCCTCTGCCATCTTTTTGTCTCTTAGGCCCTCTCATAATCTTGCTTTATGTGATGGACCTTCATGTCTGCTTCTTAATTTATTAAGAATTATTCATTTGCACAGCGCTCTATCTCCCTCCTTCCCCCAGGGTTTCCCAGTGCAAAGAAGTAGTTTGAGAATTGGGAAAAGGGATGTCTTATATTATCTAATAAAATTAACAGCTGTTGAAGGTAAAGGGAGCAAGAGGTAAAGATGCTAGTAATGGATGAAAATTGGCCTATCAATTACATGCTGTCCATTGGGAAGGCATTTTGTCTAACTAGTTAATCCTTTTTGTCTTACTCAAACCGGGCTTCTCTCTTTTCATTTTCCTTTACTGCCCAGTTACTACTTCTCCTTTTAACTTCATCCATTCTCTCCCTTTCTTGTTCCTTCCTTTTCAGTACAGTCATTCCTTCTATTTAGCTCACTTCAATCCTGCGTCTCCTTTTTGGGCTGTTTCTGCTGGAAGAGAAGAGGGGAACACCTGCATCTTTGCTTTTGTGCTCTTATGGGGAAGTGGTTTGTGTGTAAAAGGAAGAAAGAATAATATATGCCAGTAAGGCTATATTAATGTTGCACATGAAGATTTTTTTTCCAGGGAGTTATTTTTAAATAGAAATTATTAATTGTGGAGGTTGTCCTGGGTCTACCTTTTGAGGGAGAAGGAAGTATGACTTCTAGCAGGTATACCATACATACATGGGTAAACCCAAACACATTCAAATGTCAGTGAATACTTTTATGAGCTGGGGAAGGCAGGGAGGATTAGGATATCTCTAGAACACATTTCAGGATTCAGAATCTAGGCTGACAAGACAGGAAGCTAAGTCTTCCTTTTACATTACATAACATTTCAGTTCCATCTTATTTTAAAATTCCATAATAGTTATAGCCTCCATATTAACAACTATTCTAAAATCATGTCTGTCTGTTGTTATTTTATTTACATAAGCATGCTTGCAAACCCTTTTTACCTATAGAGAGAAAACATATTTTCAAGAGTTATGTAACAAAAAACTCTGGATTGTCTTTGCTACCTAATAAATGCTGTAAAACTACAGCTTTTTCATAACTATTTGTTTCCTACAGCAATATCTCATTTTATCTCTTCCAATTATGTCTGTCTGTC
>JAEANM010015919.1:0-13453 GCA_017656035.1 Myanophis thanlyinensis
GAATAGAATTCTTTATTGGCCAAGTGTGATTGGACACACAAGTAATTTGTCTTCAGTGCATATGCTCTCAGTGTACATTAAAGAAAACCGTACATTCGTCAGGAATCATAAGATACAACACTTAATGATAGTCATGGGATACTAATAAGCAATCAAATCATACTAGGAGACAATAATCAATATAAATCGTAAGGCTACAAGCAACAAGTTATAGTCATAATGGGGTGGATGAGTGATGGAACGATGAGAATAATAGTAATGCAGACTTAATAAATATTTAGACAGTGTTGAGGGAATTATTTGTTAAGCAGAGTGATGGCATTCGGGAAAAAGCTGTTCTTGTGTTTAGTTGTTCTTCTGTGCAGTGCCCTATAGCGTCGTTTGTGTGAGTCCTACTGATCACATATAATATTTTAATGATAAAGGTTATCTGTTTTATTTGCTGCTTTGATTATTAGGGACACTGAACTTTTATATAGACATATAGACATATACAGACATAAATGTAGACACGGGGAGGAGGGAGGGAAAGACAGGGAGTGAGAGAGCAGGACAATATATTAGTCTCTAAAATAATAGTAAGCATGTTATTTCTGTGTTCATTAAACATAAAATGTATTATAGCTATCTTATATTTTTGAATGTTCTGTAATATAGTAATAAATTGATAACATTATATCATACAATGCCTTTGTAGGGTGAACAAGGCATTATAGGAGAACAAGGAGATGTGGGGTATCCAGGAGACAAGGTAACTTCATAAAAAGCTTCATTTTATAAAATGTATATAGACTTTACAATATGTACTCTGCAATGTCCGTTGTTTCAGTCTCATCAAGTTATTGATTCATGAGTGCTATAATAATCTATACTGTGTCTATAACCTTCAATTGGGTGCAGTTGAAAAGTATAGGGCAACAATTATTGAAACAAGGTCAAATGGGCTAACTTACAGAATGCTGAGACCATGACCTATGAACTTTAGGAAAGTTTTAGCCACTTCAGTGCTGCCAGGGCCTTCTAACTTTGTTTCCCAGAAACCTGAAGATTGTATGGCGCAAGAGAAGAAAGGAGGACCATAACTCTATTTACTCTGTCCATCTCCCTCTGGCCCCAGCATCCAATCAGCTGGTGGCACAGGCTGAATGAGTGGCAATTGGCTGCTTTGGAATCAAGGCTGATATTGGCAATTGCTTAATGTCATTGGGTAGCAAAGGAAGAACTAGAGAATGACTCAAATTCATGTTGAAGCACATTGATGCTTACAGGCATCTTTCTGTAACAGATTGTCCATATCATCACTAAAATTCTTGACCCACAGAGGTTTTAAAGATGATAAGCATCAAAAAGAAGAAACGTGAAATATCTTGGATCTTCCACTTTTAACATTCTGATTACTGTTATGTAAGTTAATTAATTATTACGTCATCCAGGAATCTCAGTCTTTTTGGCCTGGTGGGCACATTTGCAATATTTATTGGCATTCTTCGAAAAATGCTGCTAAATGAAGGAAATGCCCATCCACAAGTAGCTTCTATGAGGACATAGCCAGTCACAAATACCACTTTATTAGAAGTAAATCTTGCATAATACCTCCTATCATACGCTTACCGAGCTCCTTTCCTGATGAAATGGGCATATTTAGAAACAGTGCAGTATGATATAACTTAAATCTCTACCTCCTGGGTTCTTCTGCAGGATGCATGACAGGAAGAGAAAAACAGGACTAGATTAATATGATAGGACAGTGATGGTGAACCTTTTAGAGACCGAGTGCCCAAACTGCAAGTCATGCACATGTGGCAGAGATCCAAAGACCAGCTGGCCGATGGGAGGCGAGGCATCACAATACCAGCAGCTCTGCAAGAGGGAGATCTTTTTCTTTTGCAAGCTTCTATTTCAGCATTTGCAGGGAAACTTGCTCATCATTTGCAGGGAAACGCCATAAAGAAGCGCAGTGGAGCTGAGCTGGGGTGATGGACAGTGCGCATGTCCACAGAGAGGGCTCCGAGTGCCACCTCTGGCATGCATGCCAGAGGTTCTCCACCACTGTGATAGGACATTTCTTCTAAGAGTGACATAATAGAGGAGAGAGAAATCTTGCATTCCAATCCAGTTTGTAATGTAATACTTCTAGTTGTTACTGTGACCTACAGTATATATGTTCCTTTAACAGAATAGAGTTAGGTAAGAGCAGAAGGGAAGCTAAAAGCATTTTTCTTTGCTTTAAAATGTTTGCATTAAAATAGCTATCAAGAGTTCTCTATAAAAGGAAGTACCAACATCTTATTTTATTTAGATTTCACACATATTTGTAACGGTAAGTATCAATGAAAAAAATAAAGTAACCATTATATTTTCCTGAACTGTGACTTTAGAATGAAGCAACAGAATAAAAATATTCTTTAGAAAGAATGACAGCATCATCTTCCTTCTGTTTTTAATGGTAGAGTGCAGTTATTCATGTTATTTTAATTTTAGCAACTTGACTCTTTTCTCAAAGGGTGCCGTTGGTTTGCCAGGGCTTCCAGGAAATAGAGGAAAACCAGGACCCATGGTATGTTTTAATGGCTTTGGATTTAAATATTTACTTGGAATCACTTTATTGGCACATTGGTAATCAAGAATATATAAAATATTGTAAACTGACTCTTACTGGGCATATATCATAAAAGAAATGTAAATAACAACACAGCATTAAAGTCCGTAAGTTGTTAGACTGAGTGTTCTTAATGGTTTTTAAATATCTTCCTTAACCAGGACTTGTGAAATTCTGATTGTTATAATATCTGTCAAGTTGAATTACATTATATATGTATAAACAACTACACACATCACTTAGAAGGAATGTTGAAAATTTGAAAAACATTAAAAAATCATTTCAAGTCAAGTCAAGTAGTTTTTATTGTCATTTCAACAATATACAGTACATTACACAGTGAAATGAAATGTTTCCCCAGGATCAAGGTGCTATTTATTACAACTACAGCAATACCGAAACGAAGTGGGGAGAACATAGGAAATCATTTTAGTTTTGCAACGAAAAGCTTTGTTCCATTTTATGCTTTAATCAATGGTATTACTGCATAAGGTTTCATAAATGGAAAATGATAACAAAACAGGTAGTCCTTAATTAGGACTGGAATTTTGGTCGCTCTCAGGCTTTTAAAAAAAAACCCAGAAAGATATGCAGATTTACTTCTAAGCAGTTTCCTTTATTGTTCCTATAGACATAATCTTGCCAAAGATTACAAGAAAACTACTTGCACGATCATATACTTCTGATTTGACTCTCTTCTTTCCATCTAAATTATCAAAATTTTGCTGTCTGTTATTCCTCTGGAATTTACTTCCTCCTGGGAATCTAGACCACACCATAGTCGCTGAGCGATGTGATTGTTAAGCAAGTTATAATGACTGGACCTGATTTTATTGATCATTATTATCATGATCATTAAGCAAATTTTTCAGTCGCTAAGCAAATCATTGCAGTCGTAAAGTAAATCATGCATTTAGTAAGCAAATTTTGCTTTCCCAATTGACTTTGCTTGTCAGAACTGGGAAGATTATAAATCATGATAAATTGTTGTAAATGAAAACCAGTTGCCAAACTCTTGAATTGTGACCACATGACTGCATACATTACAGTAGTCATAACTTAGAAGATAGATCATAAGATACTTTTTCTGAGGCCATCATAACTTTGAACCATCATTAAATGAATAGTTGTAAATCAAGGACTCTGTATTTTACTTCTGAACTAAACTATGTATGAATGGAGTAAGAGATGTTTTCTATTTTATAAGAATAATCACTTATAATATTTAAACATAGATTAATATGTTTTTCATAACAGAGCACTTAACAAAATAGGCAACCTTAATATTTTATGATTTGACTTTTGGTAAAGGATATGAAAATCTATTTTTATAAATCAGTTTTAATCAGATTGATTGATCATGTGCCTTCAGGTTGGTATCAACTGTTATTACCAATATAATCAGAACTCCTCTGGAATGTTTAAGTCAAGCAATATGATTAATGTATTGGTTTCGAATTCATCTGTATATGTACTATCTTAAATTTAATCATGACATTTGCAATGAAATTATTTACTTTGTATAATATAATATACTATAATATTATTATTATTTTAAAATGTATTATTATCATTACTAATATTTTTTTTTTTTTTTTTACTAATCCAGCAGTAATTTTCAAAAGGCAAAGAATTTTCTTATTAAAATCAACGATTCAAATACTGGACATAAAAAATGCACATTATTATAACATTTCATTTTCTCTACCTCTTAAGAAAAACTTGCATTCATAATATAGGTTCTAATTTTAGGGGAAAATGGGAGATCCAGGATTTCAGGGACCATCAGGCCCACCTGGACCAGAGGTAATTCACCAGCAACAATCTTTCAAACTTGCATACAGACAGTCCTTACTTAGTGACCAAATTGAGACTTCCAAGTCTTTTGCTAAGTGCTGCAGTCACTAAGCAAAACATCACATGACCACAATGGGCTTAACAATTTTACTTCCCTTTTGGTTAAGCAAGACACCGTGGTCATTAAGTGAAACACCATTGATCATAACTTTACAATTTTACTTCTGCCTTCTCTATTAACTCTGCTTGTTGTAAGCAAAAAGCACAAATTGTGGGTATATGATTGCACGAGATACTGCAATGTTTTGAAATGTGACCCAGTTGCATGGGATACAAATGGCAATCATGTGGACATATAACATTGCAAATATGATGATTGGTTGCAAAGCTTTTTTTATCGTAACTTTGACTGTTCATTAAATGAGACAATCAGTGAGGACTAAGCTGTATTAATATCATTAATTGATTAATAAAATATTAGTAATAAAGAATAAAAAACAGACCTGAGTCGGCATTGAAAATTTCTTGGGAACTTTGTTTTGAATTCCAGGATGGAATGCAATAATTTTAAATATAAGAAATCAATAGTTCTCATTGATTTCACTTTCTGAATAAATTATTGTTCAGTGTCTGCCACAAAGAAATGTGGATATATTCATTGAAATTGTACAGGGCTAATGTGGCTAATAGACTACACTTCTATTGTTGTGGTATTGCTAAAATGCATCCAAAAATATAGTTTTAAATATAAGATCTAGATTATTTCAGTAAATAGAAATAAGTTGCTTATATGTAGCAAAAAATATCATGGCTCAGAAAGACAAAACTGATTTAATGTGTCTGAATGGGTTTGGAGCAGGCTGATATATAATGTTATGGATAACTTTTGGAAGTGTTTTTAAAATAATATTGATAGTTGCTTGAAGGAAAAAAATTAAATATCCCCAGACTGTCTTATAGCCTATTTAAAAATGCTTTTGAAGCTAAAAATATTTTTAAGCCATTGTATTATTATAATTCAGATGAGTTTTGTGAAACCAGCTGTATGTTTCTATTATTAGAAATATTCTATCATTAAACCCTCGGGTAATATAATTGTCCCCAAACTGTTTGTGGGAACTAGTCCCTCGTCAGGTAGAACACATCATGTCTTTAAGTCATTTTTCTCTTTTAGTGTGGAGGCCTCTCTATTGCACTATACAAATTTCTTGTTTCCTTGGGAAGCTTTTCTCTCCAGAATGCTTTTGGAGTAAAAAAAACAACATTAGTTATTATTTTCAACATGAACTTCATTTGATCTGTAAATCGTTTTGATTTGTAATTGAGCACAGGATCCCCTCAGGACAATAAACCATATGGAAACCTTCTGCCACATGTTTTGCATATAAGAGAACTCTAGAATTATGTAGGGAAGTGATGTTTGATATGAATAAAAGTTAGGAGTAATGAAGTGCAGGTCTCTCAACATGAGTCATTAGCTAAGTTGCGCTGTTTAGTTCCAAAAAGGTTTCCTTTACAACTACGTTGTATTTTATACTGACATATTTGGAAGTTCTGATGAAGTGTTGCAATAATATGTGTTAGGTATTTTTAATATACAATAGGCATAGCATCTATTACTAGGTTACTGATTGTAGGAAGCATTCTATATATGAATATTTAGATGCTGTGATTTTAATATACCTACATATATCACAGACATTTTAATTCATTAGAATATTTCGTTGTTTCTAAGGATTTTATTTCTACATGGTTGCCAGACTGAAATTTCAGTAATCACAAATACCATGGGAATAATGGACATTTTATCAAGTAAGACATATTCCCTTAAAAAAAGACACATCTGGTGATTGAAGATTACACATAGCCCAGTTGCCTCATTTTACAATTCTATTTTAGGATTTGGAAAAATTTAAACCTTTTATTTATGTACTAGTAGGTAGTAGCAGCAAAATCTCTTGGGTAGAGTTTAATGTAATTAAGGCATGTATTAATACTGAAGTGCTTTCTAAATCATAGAGACATGTCGTAATCAGGGATTTAAATGCAATAGTTGATGTAGCCAGTTACCAGTTAGTGAGAAGTTACTAAAAAAGGACCTTGGATGTGTGATCCTAAGAAATCTGTAATCTCAGTGGCCCATTATTGTCACTCAGACAAGCTGCAGGTCTGCATCTGGAGTGTTTTAAGATTGATCAGATCCTTTTCTACAGTAAAACAGGTGAATTTTTTTCACTATATGCACTGCAGCTAAACAAAAAGGAAAGAATAGAAAAGGATACCTAAGGTCTCAGTTTTACTTTTAAGTTCTTGAAGAAAATGATAATTGGCATTTCTTCTTTTATTTGATCCTAGGGTTTTCCGGGAGATATTGGTATACCAGGTCCTAATGGTCCAGAAGGCCCAAAGGTAAGAATATGTGAAACTATTATAAATTCTTCATAAATAAATGCAGCAAGTAAAATTGTAGGAGAAGCCATGTTTTACTGATTTTGAAATATTCTCGCAGCTTGCTTCAAAAGAGTTGAGAAATCAACTTTAAAGAAGTTGAAACATTGCTGAACTTTATGTACAGCAGAAGCAATATGGGAAAGTGACAGCACATGGTTCTTGTTAGATCTATATTATCTAAGTCTGTTCTTTCCAAATGTGTTGGACTACAACCTCCATCAAGTTGCTATGCTACCCAGCTATGAAGCTATGATTTGAGTTATATCCTAGTTAGTACATCTAGAGAGTGCTAAGTTTGAAAAGGCTGTATTAAAAAATAGCTGTGAGGAAAAGATGGCTAATGATTTTCAATAAAACCCATTGCTACTTGTTTTGCTACTTTTTGCTATTTTTTTTCTACAAACCCATTGTACGGATACATGAGGGGAATGCATCTTATGAATTATAGACCCTTCAGTACTATTCCAGCTATACATTTGATAGACAATTTGCTATTGCCTCTGGATGTGACACATAGTTTTTCCAACTAAATATTCAATATCCTTCCCCAAATACTACTATGCTGGTTGATTGTTAATCAAAGGCATAGTCAGAACACTGATTATTTAGCTGGAAGCTGAAAATTTTATTTGATGCAAGGATGAGTCTTTTCTATATAACATTTTGGCTCTCATAAATGGATGATATGTTCTTTAATTAGAGAAAATTGGTGGCTTACATTTGAGATGAACATTACCTAAATGGAAAAGTTTTTACAGAACCCATAATCAGATGATCCCAGGCCTATGTGAAACTGGAATTGTTCAGCTTTAACGCTCCCAGATGTCACGTACTGATTAAGGTTTTGTGGAGTTTCTTTTTTTCTTGGAAGACTGTCTTGCTAAACTCTTCCTTTCCTCATTCTTCACCCTTGAAATTTATATATAAATATACTCTAGCTGCCAGGAAAGCATGACAAACCCTTTTATATTAACACTAATGTAAAATATTGACTTGGCAATGAGACAATTTCATAATGTCATTTTCTTTCCACCACTGTCTTCCCAATTCCCAATTCACCTTGTAAAAACATTTGGAAAACTGCTTAGGACTTTTATGATCAATCTTCTAATGCACTGTAATTTATTTAATAATTAAAAGACTATTTGGGCTGTATCTGTTTTCCCCTCGTTGTGATTTCAGGTAATGTCTCTTAATTTCTGTATCAAAAGAGCAACATCAGAAATGAGGCAACTTACAGCTTTTGTAACAAACTTTCTAGACTTAGGGTTGCATATTTTGACAGTTAGATTACTGTAATTCATTTAAAGCATGTTATTAGTAACATTGGGTTTGGTAGCTTTGTTACAGACTGTTTCTACATAGGACAATAGTGGGAGGGTTCCAGGCAAACTCTTCTCAGTGTTGGAGATCTGGGAATCGGGTACTCATAGATCTGCTACAGATTGGAATTGAGCATTTGGGTCCACAGATAGCTTGCTGTACTGGTTCTCTACACCAGGGAACTAGTTTGGTGCCGTGGTTAAAGGCACCATTTTAGAAACCAGGAAACTGTCAAGAAGGGTGAAGAGGTTTTGTGATTGGGAGTTACAGATTTGCGCATCATATCAGTGATCTGAGTGCTACAAGATTTCCTCTCTCCTCTTTGTAGCAAGAACCGAGAGAGTGATCCATCTGCTAGGAGGGGTCGATGGAACAAAAAAGGCTATACAAATAATTTAGTTGGTACCGTATAGTCAAATCTATTGTGTAATCATATTCTGAATTACTTGGTTGTGCACATCTATCAAATTGATGGATATCTATTAGCACCGTGTGATTTCTCCGACTAACAGAAGGATGGTGAAAGAAGGGCAAATGAGGGGTGATGATGGTAGCAGTATCTAGTTCCACCTTGGGCATAAAGCCAGTTGGATAACCTTGGGCCAGCCATTTTCTCTCAGCCCTAGAAACATAATTAAAAAAAAAAAAAAGTTATGTGTGATATTTCCCAAGCAGGGCATTTCATTTTATTCCTATTTTAAAAATATCAGAAAAGAAGAAAAGCAACCTTACTAAGCATTGTATAAATAAGTAGCTGTTATTTTTTGTGATCTGTGCAATACACTTTTATTTCTTTTAAAATATATTTATGGATTGAGACTGACAGAAGAGTGCTAGAAATAAAATACCGAAAATGGCTGGAATCGGCACAAATCTTATTAAATAATCTCTACTGAAATACAGATTTAGTGACTGAATGGATACCAATCAAGAACAGAAAGATGCTTCTAGCTTTGAAATTCTGTTAAATGACTGTTGATTTTCTTTCCAAATTACCGTACTTCTTTCTACAAATGAGGCATACACCACATTGTTATGTAAATTCCCCATTAACTTTGTAATAGAACCAATAAAATTTCTAATGTAAATGAACAAAAGAAATTATTTGATTTTTCCATTTTATAATATCCAAACATTGAGTCAATGCACTCTGAGTTGTATAAAAACTATTTAAATCTCTGCTAGAGCCAAAAGACCCATCCACAGATGAGATGCTATCTGCATTGCTTGCATTATGCTGTAATCTGAGTTTCCAACTCTCCTCCATCTCTGCTATGTGGTGAGCATTTAATTTAATTTAATCCAGTTCATGCCACTACTGTCACAGAGGGATACTTTCATTCGGAGGAGGCTACATCTTATGAGAAAATAAGTACCATTGAAAGATTATGGTGTTTACTTCTGAGTCAACCTGTGGGTGTGTAGAAAATTTCACAGAGATAGCAGTTAAGTTATTCAGACATTTATTAAAATAAGCCTTGCAAAGTAGTAGAAAGAATAAAGGGTAGCTCCTTGATTAAGTGAAAAAAAAATCCATTTCAGCTGATTAATACAGAAGTATTTTTCATCAGCTCCAATGATTATAAAAACATGCAAATCAATTTAAGCTATAAAAAGTACTCAGGAAAATGGCAACCCTGGAATATGTTATGGCCCTCTTTACAAATTTATATACAGGTCAAGAAGATACAGTATGGACAGAACATTAGTGAAACAGACTGGTTCCAGGTTGGCAAAGGAGCAGGACAAAATTGTATACCTTCCTCTTTTTTAGGCTATATCCACCCATCCATCTATCAATAATTTTTATTAAAGTTTTTTCCATAGAGTGAAAACAATACAAATTTTAAGAGAAGGAAAATAGGAAACAGTCCTAGAAAAGCGAAAAATAAATAAAATAAAGAAAATTTAATGTCGTTTAAGCCAAACTTTTATATGATACTAAAACATCTGTGATTGCTGAGCTCATTTATTTATGATATACTGTACACTCTTGACTGCAAATGTTATTGCTGAAGTGCTGCTAGTGGGAGATGATGATTAATCCTTTGTCTGTTGTGTTTTTATGATCAGAATCTGCCCTTTGCAGCTGCTTTCCCACCTGCAATATGAAAAATAAAGATTAATGTCTAATTCAAGATTAATGGTTTAAGGAGGAAATGATTACAATTTAATCTCCATTTAAGTAGTTTTCCTTTGTGAGCTTTTAACACACAATTGGAATGCACATGTACCTGACTGTATGCATATTGTATTTTTACAGAGAAGTTCAAGTGGCTATTGATTTAATTAATTATTCATTAAGGCTTCCTAAGATAAACAGTTACAACATACAAGTGGGGAAATATCAATTAAAGTTACATTTCTTACCTTTAATCCTCATGCTCCTCTATCCTTTCTGCAGTAACCTGCCTATCCATTAATCTTATGATTTATGTTATTTAGGGATTTCTAGGTGACAGAGGTCCTCTCGGTCCACCTGGTCCCAAAGGAATTGAGGTAAAGTGATTGTTGCCTCAATAGCACACTTCTGTTTTTAGAGCTGGGATCCAGTCCTGTGTGATCGATCTTATTTTTAACTTGCAAAGTTACTAAATTTCTCTCTGGCAGATGTGAAGTATAAACTATGGCCCTTCAATAACTTACTTGTTTTTTGGTGGTACTGTACAACATTAAATGAACCATTAAATGAATCTGGTGTCTTACACACACTAGGAAGGACTATGTTTTGCATTCTGAAGAAGAAATGTATTAATGTATACATTAAGTAAAAGTTGTGTTGCTGAGTGTATATTTTAATGTCTATCTATTAAGAGAAAATTTATCTGAAAGAGGAGGCATGTTTTCTTTTAAAACCAAATCCATTGAAATTTACCTAAAGCATCCTAAGAAATTCAGTTTACAATTAATTATTGTCCAATTAAGTAGATTTAGACATGTAGTATTATGTACCTGAATTTGCAACTATTGATGCACAAAGAAATATTACATGTCTCTACACAGAAATAAATCCTACTGAATCCAGTGAGATTTACTTCTATATAAGTATATGCTTATGAGTTAATAATTAGTCTGTAATCTCTTAATACATAGTCCCATTCAGATGTTTAGTATTACATTACAAAGGTATCTACAGTAAATGCAATATCCAAGAATAAATTATTGCCCTTTTTTTGCTTTAGGGAGAAGAAGGACCTATTGGGCCAATTGGAGTAACTGGACTAAGGGTAAGTACTTAAAAGGAGGGAAGGTTGAGTCAACCTTGAGCCGGTCAAGACTGAACTCCTGACAGTGAGCAGAGTCAGCCTAAAATACTGCAGTCTAATCACTGTGCCACCATGGCTCAACTTTATTGTAAAGTTACATTAACAAAATCTTACAAAACTGCAATTTCACTCTTTCCCATCCCATAGAGCCCAAAGAATTAGGGAAGGTCCCTTCTGAGAGATTTGCCAAATGCACAGTCCTGCAACAGCTAAGCTGAACCTTGTCTGACCACTTCCCTCATCTCTCATTCAACATACCATTACAGTACTTTTCTCTCACTTTATAGGTGGCATTTAATTTTTTGCTGTTGTTGCAAAAACGTTCCTTCAGGCAGTATGTAAACCCCTGCAGAAGATTGCATCTTCATTGTATGTGAAATTCTTTTAAAAATTAAATACAACACCAATGCATTTTGGATCTTGTTACTGTTTTTTGTCTGAGTTTTTTGTAAAGTATGTTTGAAGTCCTTCCTTCAAAATGAAATCGATTTGTTCTGGTTTTTCATTTTTTAAAATATATCAGGTGTTTTTTCAGCACTTGATGTTATGCTTAACTTCCATGATTTTTCACTTCTTAATCTTAGAAGTTGGGACTGCTGATATTTGTAGTCTAAATTATTCACAGGAAATTGTCTTACCTAGTCCATTATAGAATAGAATATGACTATGTTTCAATGATTTAACTTTTATTTATTTTACTAAATATATTCAGTCCAGTTTTCCTCTTAAGATGTCCTACCTTTCTATGTACATTTTGTAAAAATATTATGTATTCCTAGTAATCCCCTATCCTCGTAGTTTCACATTTATTAATATTTCAAAAAGATATCATTTTATAAATAAGTACTCCAATTGAAGTAATTATCAATATTCTTCTCAAGTTCTATTCCCTTCCTCTTGCCCATGACTGAAATGCTCTCAGCTGGAAGTATGGATTCTTTCTTAAAGAAAATTGTCCAGTGTAATTTATTCAGAAAGTATATAAATTATTTGTACTGTAGAATTCAGGGGTCCCTGGCATAAAATTACATATTTTTCTTACATGTGTTTTTCCTAACATTTTATAAAACTAAATAATAGATGTATTTCTTATGAAGTTACCTTTTTCCACTCATTTATATTGTTACATCTTAAATGATCCTAAATACTTAGTTATAAAAAGAAAAATAGATAATTCATCAGAGAGGGATATTCTCAAAGGACACAAAATGAATTTCAGTCCAGGTTTAAAGTATTCACATTTTCTCATTTGGGGCTGATGTTCCGTCTATCTAAGAGATGTTTTTCTTAGTTGGAGTTACTTTTCTCCACTCATTTATATTGTTACATCATTAAATGTTCTTAAATACTTAGAAATATTAAAATAAATAAACACAATTTATTACAGAGGGATTTTCTTAAGGACACAAAATAAATTTCAGTCCAGGTTTAAAACATTCACATTTATATTTTCCTATTTGGGGCTTCTATCAGATATTTAAAAAAAACTTTACTATGGACTACAGTTAATTTGTACTCCTGGCATCTCTAAATGTGACTAAGAAGGATTGCCTATTAAAATGTTGCATTTTTTTACAGTTAATGTAAAACAATTTGTATTTTTGAAAAATGAATGAACTTGAGAAATGCAAAGCAGTAGCTAAGACGGGATTTGATTTATTGTAATGAATTTCTGTTCACTTGTGGAACTGGAAAGAAGTTTAATCCCTTCACTCCTTTGGCCTTCAATGAGCTCTATTTTAAGATTAATAGTAGTTTTATTTTTGGAAATTCTTAGTCCTTGTATGTGCATCTGTTCTCATTGTCAGTTAAATGGACAGAACTTTTTATTCTAACTAAGAATGTAAAACAAAAATGTTAAATGTTTTGTAATACGAGGGCTATCCACAAAATAGATTATGTTTTCATCTGTAGCAAGAAGGGGCGGAGCTAGCGCAGCTGCCGCTCAGTCTGCATCTAGTCGTGCTAGTGGGAGGTTCATATCATTGCCCATTATTTCACAGCAAACGTTTGAAAT
>JAEANM010015920.1:0-13453 GCA_017656035.1 Myanophis thanlyinensis
CAACTCCCAGAATCCCTCAGCCAGCTTTTCTGGCTGAGGGATTCTGGGAGTTGAAGTCCACAAGTCACATACTTGCCAAGTTTGAAGTCCCCTGCGTATTGCTTGCCTTCAGCATCTGTTAATCTGTTAGAGCTGCAATGCTTCTGAATATATTCCATTCAGCTCTCATAGCTAAACCTCCTATCAGATATATCTTCCATGAATTTCTCATTCCCTAAATTTGTCTTAACAGTTTTTAAAGCAACTCTGCTGGTGGCCATCACAACATTAATTACACCTGAATTCCAAGGTAATATATTATGTTAAAATAGATTTATATGTTACATTTCAAGGCTGCAAGTTCACCACTTATATTAGGCATATTTGATACTCTAGCACCTTGAGAACTGATTTCCCCCCCCCCTGAATTGTGTGAAGACAGATGGAAATGAATCACACATTTGTCCCAACACATACACTCTGTAAAATGGATTAATGCCGGCTAAGAAAAAAAAATCTCAGTGTAATCATAACTTTCTCAGGTTATCTAATCTAATGGTTGTATAAGGTTTCAGCCTTAAGAATTTCCAACAAGTAATTTCTTACTTTTTTAGCAATTTACTGATGAAGTATCTAGATTTGCTGGCTTAAATTATCTAACTGGTTTCAATTAAAAAAAAGTCACTTTGGGTAGTGAGGTGGGTAGCATAAAATGTAATAAATAGATATAAAATTAAATAAATAACTAAAGAATAAAGACCGTAAATGCAAAGCACTGTCTTGAGAGAGGCTTTGTTATGGACATTGTTTCAAGATAAATGCTTGCTATATGTATCTAAAATATATATAGATGAATAGATAAATGTTCAATTATTTAAAGATGCTATTTTTTTACCACTATGGAAATCTATGCCAAGTTGAACTAATAATTAATCCTGACCAGTTAAAATGCCATTTATTGTTTATAGTCCAATTCACCATGCATTTGACTTCAGTGATGAACTATTTGTAGAATTAAGTTTTCCTGTCAGTAATCCGCTAGTATTGATTCATCAATATTGCTATAGTTTAAATCAATTTCTCCTTCTTCTTTACTCAGTCAATAGACAGCATATTATTTTCCTGTTCTGAAACTCTTAAGGAACTTCAGCTTAATATATTTTCAGAAGGGAAACATCTACATTAGCACTTGGGTTCAGTGTTATTGTTAGTTGAGAAGTTGTGTCCAAGCCATCGCGACCCAATGGACAACTTTCCTCCAGGCCTTCCTGTTCTCTACTATCCCCCAGAGTCCATTTAAGCTCACAGTGACTGTTTCAGTGACTCCATCCAGCCACCTCATTCTCTGCCTTCCCCTTCTTCTTTTGCCCTCAGTCATTCCCAACATTAGGCTCTTCTCCAGTGAGTGTTCAGTGTTAGCACATTCCAAATATTGTAGGACTGTGATAGGCCTTTGCATGCTGGATTAGAAATGAACAAGCATATTTTTAAAAGAAAAATCAAAATAAGAACTAACTACAGTGTTTTTTTAAAGACCAATTATATTACGTTTATGATATTGATTTTTTTAAAAAATAAACTTCAATTGATGGGGAAATGCCATCAAGGAAAAGACCAAGTGGCTCTCTTAAAGTAAAGGTTTCTATGTCCTACACACCTACATATGGTTGTTCTCATTAACCCAGGTTTCATACAGTCACTAGGTATCCAATCATGGCTCCAAAGCTGACTTTATTATTTGTTTTATTTTATTTTTATGGTCAGAAACTTCATCTAAAAATGGGACTTTAAGCATTCTGACCCTAGGTTATTTGGGGCAATATAATTAAAAGTCAGCGCTATGGATTCATCCTTTAAGATACTGAAACTATGGGGAGGAAATGTAGCTCAGTGACAAATACATGTTATGCATTCACAACTTCCTACTTTCAATCCTTCCTATCTGTAGGCTGTTGTTTTGTTTTGTATTTTTAAGTGATGCAAAAGACCTGGATCAGAATGCCTGAAAAGCTACTGGTGGAGAAAATTCAAAAGATTGCCAGTAGGATAAATAAGAAGGCAAATATAAATTACTTTGAAGTCTTCTTTTGCAAACTTACTGAAATTTCCATGTATTTCCTGCTTACAGGAAAAAATGCCCTGCATGCAATTGTGTCCTGAGAAGGGCCTGATCTTCATTAAATAATAATTTTCTTATCTCTCTTCTTACTCTTATCTTTAAACTTGATCATTTACATTGCTTCCAGCTGAATTTATCTTTCTAAATTTGTTTCCTCTTAAGTATTTATGTCTAACTTTCCAAACTTTTTAAAAAGGGATAGAAGCATATTTAGCTGTTAGGGAGTATAAGTGGGTTCAAAAGATATGAATATAGACAAAATACATAGATAAGTATCTCTGAGACCTTTGGATAGAAATTGCTTTTTTAAGTACAATTATTAAACCTATCATTTTGTGGAATACTTTTGCAAGGATTTTTCCCATTTCTTCTTCTCTTGCCCAAGTAAATGAAAACAAGTGGGTGTATGGCTAGCCATTGGCACCCAAGTTTAGAAAAGTTTCAAGAAGCTTAAAATTGTTGTAATATGGTGCTTCTGTTTAGAACAATGAAAATTAAGCTTTGTGCAGACTCTGTGTCTAAAGTCTTTGTGCAGACTTCAAAATCTATTGGACTGGTTTGGACAAAATTCCACAGCACTTTTTAGTGCAGCTATGGATAAAAATAGGACTGCCAATATGATCTCCAATGTCCAATGAAGGATATGATGCACAAGAAGAAGAAGCAGACTCTCTTCTGAAACTTGGGTGCTTCTGTCCATGGTGCTGAATTGTAAACTTTTCTACTGCTTCCTCTTACCCATATTTCCTTCCACGGAGCAATCTCTTCTTTCTCCATCATCTGACCTTCATGGTCAGATATTCTTCAGTATTCTTTCTTTACAAAGTAACACTTTATTCCACATTATATTATGACTATACTGCATCAGTAAGATATTGCAAATATATTAAGATATTGCAAATAACTCTGCAGTATGGTGTTGGCTTTATTTGCTAAAGAAGTTCACCACAGAATTCTCAGAACCAAATTATTTGCCTAAACATTTTTACACAGATAAAGGAACTAGTGCAAAAGCAACCTTTATACTAATATTTCATCTTTTGCCTTGTATCAAAGCTTATTACTGCAGTTTTGACTCTTTTCTCTTATGATAGCAGCAAACATTTGGGTGAAATTCCTTCAATCCACATTTTCTTCTATGTCCATAACAAGCAGCTTTCTGCATTAAAGTATATTTGGGAACCCTACTTCATGTATTTACTGAATAAACTAATTATAGGAAATTCATCAGGAATGGAAAAGATTTTAGAGAGAATCATGGCATCCTCTTTCTACAATACAGCTAACTCTCCAAGCAAATTTATTAAAGCACTTTAAATAACGTATTGCTTCTTTTAAGCCCAATAGTAAGGAGAATAAGAACACTTTAAAATATGACAGTAATTACCTTTTACTGGCCTTCAATTTTAAGAAGAAATAAAGTATGAAGAAATAAATGGTTGATTTTGCTTTCAAAAATCTAACTCAACAGATTGTAATAGATCTTTTCTCTTCATAAAATTATCATCTAAATAAATGTTACCTATAAACAAAGTGTAATCAAACAGCCACATTCATCTCATGAGATTTGATGGAGGAATACTGATAACAAGCACTGATTTTTCTTTCAATCTGTCAGGGACAGTATTAGCTTTAGAATTTAGGGGGTCATCCCTCAGTTGGGTTAGATGCAAGTATAAAATCTGGAAGTATGTTGAATTGCCTCTGATTTTCTTGGACATTACAAATTTCTAACTGTGAAACAAAACTCAGAAGAGTATGCAAAGTTTTCATCAAATACCATTATGTAGAAGGAGAAAGACATGCAAAAGAGATATATAGAAACATACTTATTTTATGGTTAAGTTTTTCACATTTTGTGAACTATAAATGCAAAATTGGAAGGGGAGAGGAGGAAGATGAAGAAGAAGAGAAGGAGAAGAAATAATCTTACTTGGAGATTATTGCTCAGTGAAAAAAGCATACTGTATGCTTTATAGGCACAAAACCCTTGCTTCAAATTCCAAATTACCAGTGTTGGTAATACTGTGGTAAAAGGACCAAGAAACTGTCTTAATATACTGTAAGGCAATTGACACAAATGGTACTGGCCATTCCAGCACCTGCCGTGAAAAGACAAGATTGGACAGGGATACTATAGCACTCCTTAAATATGTGAGATGTAATCATACAAGAAAAAAAATGGTCTATTTTATATTATCCCAGAGACATACAATTCACTGAAGCTTCTGTATCAGTAAGAACAATTGAAGATAGTACTGATTGCCTGGAGATTGTATCTTCTCCATCACAAGATGTAGTCAAAGAGAGACTATGCAGTCATTTGTCAAGCATGCTTTCAAATGGATTCCTGCTCTGAGCACAAAACTGGTCTCAACTGCTTGAATACCTGTCTCAATTCTATAATTTAATTATTCTGTGATACATTTATAAATTGCAATCTGTGTTTTACATACTAGAATAACCATTAAGCAACTTACATTTGATCTTCTGTTACTTTAATATTAATAGTGAGAAGCTAATATTTATGATATTTACTATATATAATAGATAGAACATCTGATGTATTTGATATCCCACAGAATAAATATGCAATAGGTTATTATTATTCCTATTCCATGGATGCAGAGCTAATTCTGGGATATAATTGCTTGTCCAGGGAAGGAAGGGCCATATCAAATAAAGAACAGGACTTTGACATCATATCAAACAAACAAATAAAACTGAATCAAGATTCTTCAATGGAATTCTTTCATACATGATTTTACTAATTTCACTTATTTGTTGTAAATTCTTTCTAGCATGATCTATGGAGCTGATGATTAGCATGAGAATGGGTATGAAACATTTGTGAATGAAAGTTTTAATTACATCTCTCTCTTCTAACATGTATGAATCTCTCTTCTCTGATATATGTTTCATAGACATTTTTCATACTGTATATCCTTCTCTTGGACTTCAGCTGTTTTACTTTCCAGTAATGATGCCCTATCATGAAAAACAAGTTTTAGTTATACTAGAGAACTATTGATCTTTATACTACTGGTTTAACATAGAATGGTGTTCATTAAACCTTATATATAAAAAACTGGTGAGAGATGTAAATGTTCGTGTATATAGGCTTCTACACAGATGCAAGCAAAAAAATCCAATCATATAGACAAGGAAACCTAAGGAATCAGGTATTGGGAAATGTTATTGTGTCAGATTTCAGCAACTCCTAATATTAATAATGTATGGCATTTAAAGAATAGCAATCCATATGTGAGTATTGAAGGGGAGCCAGCAGCATTCAGGCCTGAGATGGCAATGGCTTAAGTATATCACAACCACTTGTCTTGAAGGCCAAGCCTTGTGCTGAAGGTTTTAGTCCTTGGGAAGAATGGATGGAAGAAATAATGAGTTTAAACTATGCAGGATATAAAGCAATTTACACATTTTCACTATCAATGGGCAATCAAAATGTTCTCTAAGGGTATATTCTTGTCTGCAGTAAAATTCTTACCTAGCTGAATCTATGTCTATGTGTCTACTGTCAAAGCAAACTGAGAAACCAAGCTACGTCAAATTACTGTCAGACTGTTGCCAGGAAAGCCTGACACCACTCTTCAGCCTGCATATATGGGAAGGGTTATAAGATTCCTGGATATTTATCAGGTATTATAGGTATTACAATGCAACTGTCTTCCTTTTATTGAATTTTAGTTTTCTCATTTCTGGTTTCCATTTATGCTACTTTTGATTTCACCATGTTCTTTCCATCACTGAATTATCAAATAAACTAAATGAGGTATTGCAATCTATTAAATCTTAGGCACCTCGGCCTATTTTCATTTAATTTTATACTTACACTTAAAGTTATATTCACTGCAATTTAACTACTGCGTGTGCTCAGATCTGGTATCTTTAATAGTAAACCAAAATTAATTTCTTGCAAGTTAATTTCCATCAATTAACAATGGTTGAAGCTGCCATAAGAGCAAGAACCAGAACACTGTATCTCCCTCATCATCCAAAACAGTAAAAGAGAAAGTAAACAAAGAGGAGGAATTAGTGTTCACTCCTATTAGCAATGCTTGTTAGTTCTTAACCTAATCAAGTCATCACAATCCTCCATCACATGACTAGAAAGAATCCAATGAAATGTTATTCTTCCATCATTCTGTTCTTTTTTTGATGAGTGCAATTTTCCTTATGATTGGGTTAACAGCCAGTAAAATAGAAGAGAGAGCCTAAAAGTTTTCTTCTATGCTGTGTGTGTGTTCAAAAAAAGGCCACAGAATTTGCCTTCATAATTGATGAGTGTTTTCCTAATTGTGATGCTAAAGAAGTTCAGAAACAGCAGATCCAGAATATCAATTATCCTATCTCATAAAGTTCAGGTGTATTCTGAAAAGAGATTCCACATGCCCTAACATTCTTACTGTGGTCAGAATTGAAAGCAAGAATATTATAAATTGATGCTCTAATTTTGTCCCTGCACAGCTTGCCTTCATTAAGTTAAGTACTCAAAGCCTGCAGCTAATGTTGGTGCATGGTTAGATGTCGATTACTTTAACTCTTTACTCACTTTAATCTTTATCAATGCAACATTGACTAACACTTTTTAAAATGATTATAGTATGCAAAACAATTCCTTGACTCTTGAGCAATCAGTTGGCCTGGGAATTTCCAAGTTTGAAATGTCAGATACACCTAAGGGCAAGCAATATGTAAATGAGACATTTAAACTAATTTTTTAATCCCACCATGGGGGGGGGGAGAGAAGTCTGCATTAGGATCTGACTTTACTTGCACCCTTTATTTTATCAGCAAAAAAACAAAAGCAAATATGCTATACTAACAGGTATCTTTTTATGATAACTGTTATCATAAAATAATAGCTTATCTATTATTTGTCTGCTCTAACTAGTTTCATTTACTTTTAAAAATAGTTTATGTCAGTGCTGATAAGCATGTTGGGCAGCAATGAATCCATGGACAATATGTACTGAATGTTTTCAAGTTTTCAAAAAAAAAGTCCCTAATCATGCATTTTACATAGTTCACATTCATTTACAAAATAATTCTACTTACTTTTAAGTTTCTACAGAAACCTATGGTATCAAGCCTTATCTAGACTCAAATTTCACCAACCCTCTCTGTTAGGAATGTAAAACTAACAATAGCTGGGTAGGCAATATATAAACCAGGATTGTCACTTTAAGGTTTCTTACTTTACCTTTAAGTGTATTATAGCTTTAAGGAAAATGTGATTGGCTGCTGATTACTCAAGCAGCAATAAGAAGAAGCCAGAATCACTTCTGAGTGTGGGTTACTGGAAGTGGGTTACTAGAGTATGGATTGCTGATTGTGGATTACTGAATGCAGGGTGTTCGTCACTGAAGAAGAGCCTTGTGTTAGCCAGCTTGTATACTCTGAGTTTACTGATTGCATCAAACTGTATATTTGGTAATGGACTTTGAGACCTTGAACTGAACTGTTTAAAGACTGACTGACTTGACTGTATATGACTTCGTACTGACTGATGGACTTTGCTAAACCTCTATTTCCATTAAAGTAAAAACCTATTTTACTACTCAGTGTAACTGTATAGTGTTTTGTGTATTATACCATACCACTCTCACAATGTTCCACTGTGTACTCATTCTCCAAATGGAGGACCATCCTTAACACTCTCTAGCCATTAGGCCTATCTCAATTCAATGTGTCTGCACATGAGAAGAACACCCAGGGTCCTTGTTCCCTACTTGGAGATAATGTCTTTGATAACAGCCACACAAAAACAAAAATACTTTGCTTCCCTTGAAATGCTGTGTCACATCACTATTCCTGGAAAATTGATGGCATTAGTATAGAACAGGTCAAATAATTGAAATACCTTGGATTTTCTTATTGAACATCAATATCCTGGAAAGATTAGACAAGACTGGCAGCCAGAAAAATCAAAATTATGCAAATACCATTTTGTGTTTGCAAGATGAAAGAGCGATATTCACAATCCAGCAACAATCCAAAGCAAAAGTTGTGAATGACCTAACTTACTGAGCTCACATCTGTAAATATTGCTGTGAAGCTTTTTGAAACAGGTAATCCAAATTTCTAAGGCTTTATTTTGTGTGTCCCAATTCTCCCCTAAGCCTGGAAGCCACAAAGACCTTCTTTTGGCTCAGCCAACTAAATTATAAGATTCTCTAACAATTTGTGACAGCTTCATATAAACATGTTCCAAGAGAATAACTGCAGATCTAATGTTCTCTGCTTATCTTTATAATACTTGAGTTTATTGGGTTTTTGACAAAGTCCAGTCAGAGGTGAAATAACAAATCTTTGATACTAGACTTTCAGAAATGGCTTTGTTGTTCTAACTCAAATGTACATAGCGCAGAGTTTACTTCCAGATCTTTTTGGCTGCTTCCCATATTTTAATTATGTTTTGCCCATTATAAATAAGAGCTTTTATCTTGACCATACAAAATATGTTACTATCTTTCACACTTCTGGATCTTGATCTAATGGTACTCCTCTGTAGGAACATCTCTGCCCCTGTCCATTGTTAGAAATCAAAACAATTGCTCCTGTCCTTTTACATTACTTTATACACACTATGGTACAAAGATGTTGTCTTTCTTTCATGGAAACTTAGGTGAAAATATCCTTGTGATCCATTCTTTAGCAAGCAACTCAGCAATAATTTCTAGGAGCATTACAAAAGGTTGTTCAATCATTTTTGCAGTATACTACATAATCACAACAGCACAATTTCCCATACAAAACTTCTAGGCAAAATGTTAACAACTTTTATATGACCCCTGATATGTTACTTTATCCCAGTGGTGAAATTCAGCCAGCTCGCACCACATCGCCTGAACCGGTAGTAGAGATTTGAAATTGGCTGTGCTCACCCGCCCCTGCCCTTATCTTTCCTTATATGAGCTTAGTTTTTTTTCTTACTTACCTGAATCAGCTGTTTGGAGCCTTCCTGATTATCCCTGCTGCCTCTGGTGCCTCTAAAAGCAGTTTAAAGAGCTGCACTGCAGTGCGTTTGGCGCGCATATGCATATACTGAACAGGTAGCAAAACCAGTCGGATTCCATCCCTGCTTTATCCATCTAGTGTAATCCTTCTGCTAGTCAAAAAGTTTAACAATTATTAAATTAGTACATTACAATTATCAAATTAGTACATTATACAATTAGTACAATTATTAAATTAGCATATTACATTTTAATAATGTAATATGCCATTGTATAGCAATATAATATTGTACTACTTGGTTAACAGCTAAGTAACTCTGCAATTGTACAGTCCTTTTATATACAATGGATCTGTTACTGAATTTTAGATTTTTAGTTCACTTTCTTTTTACTCTGCATAATGCTTTCAGTGTAAGTTTGGACTTAAATGTCAGATACCAGGAGAGTGAATACTATCATATGATACTGCAATTATACCAAAAGTAATTTTAAGGATATTCTATTCTGAACTTCAAAAGTTTCTCACTTCTGGAAGAGCTGACATGACACTGAGATTGTGAGCAACACAAGGCCCTCCAAATTTTAATGTTTAGTCTATTATTTTCAGTAGTCCTTAAAATATTATGTCTAAAATCAGCCATTTGTTGATCATCTATTTTCAGAAGTTGTGCTTGGACATTCACATTTGTCTTACCAAATGTGAGATCTTGAGTTGTAGTCATAAACACAGAGAAGCACAGAGGAACTAAACCAATTTTGTTGTATTCATGATGTACAATGACAATAAAGGCTATACTATACTATAAATAGAATAGCCTTCTTTCTTGCTTCATTCTTACTTACTTCCCTGACAGAGTTAGAAAGAATACTAATTACTTCATTGCTTATATCAGAATTCAGAATTCTCTTATCTTCTTAACCAACCATTTTTCCAGCACAGGGTCATATTTTTCAAGGAATTTAATGAGAGTAAATTTCCATGGGATCCAGCTGAGCTTATAGCAGGGTTTTTTATGACTTCTAAAAGACAGATTAGAGAGGGCAAAAGTCAACATAATGCCTATAATTCTATCAAGCATTGGTTTCCAAAACCTTGTTTCTTTTTGAATACTCCTTTTTAGATTCTCTACCACTGTATTCTGTGAGTGCCACTGAATGAGAAACATATAACATTAAAAAGAGCTTGGTTTATGAAAGATGTCTAAAAGAACATGACACACAGCAATTATTCAATTGTTCTCCTGGTTGATAAAGTGTTTAAAATATCTTGTTCCTGTCCCATTCATGACAGAATCCAGTGCCCAACCAGCCTCATACAGTGCTAACCTTCCCTTCCCTTTATCCCCAAACCACCTCAAGTGGAACTTTAAGTTGTGGCCCTTTCCACTGCCATTCTTTACAATGGTGTACATCTGATGTTCTTCCATACCACCCCAACATGAAATTACACCAAGGATTAGGAAGCTCCCCACTCTGTTGGATACCCAACCATCACCATCCTTTGCTGCCATCTAGTAATCTTCTACACTTTGGCAACCCAAATATGGTGCACATACTGGTACATCAAAACCTTGGATTATTAGACAATTTGAGAGGGAGTAAAACTCTCTAACATTTTCTTCAGCACATGCATAATTTCTAATGAAGTTAAAAAGTCACTTTATCCTCATGGAATAGTGCATGACAAAATAGTAATTCCAAAAAGTGAAGAGGCCATCAATTTTATAAAAAGATAAGATCAATTCCTGGATGACAAAGATATCAATAAGGCTATAATCATAATAGTTTGTCTTATCTATCAAATCAGCGAAGCATGCTGCTGTGTAACAGAAAAAAAGTTATTATATAGAGTAAATCATTGAAGAAGTTCTAAATAATGGATTAAATACCTGTTGCGTAATCCAGCAAAGCTCTTATATTTTTATTTTATTTGGTAATGTGACTATTGTTAGAACTAAATATTGGGCTAGAACAGATTTATTATTAACCACATGGGTTGTGCTAGGTGTTTGCAGCAAATAAAAAAAGGCATCAGTCCAGTTTTATATGAGTAGTTTTCTTAATCTTCATCAGACAAAAGCATGGCTTATGCTTCTCCCTTTCTCTGCAGTTTCAATTACTTTTCTGCTTTTGCCTTAAACATATTTTACAAAATATCTTTGGTTCATGAAAATGCATTAATTTATATATGCACATGTAAAGAAAGATGGAATGAAAAAAAATCTCTTACAGAATTATGTGTGAGCCAAGAACAACCAGACCTACATGTGCAGAGTTCAAGCTAACTATAATGTTCTGCCTACAATACAAGAATCTCCTCCATCTGGCAGCCTACTCTTGAGAACAATTAGATCTTTGGAAAGTTTGGCCCCAATCCTTTGTGGTTGCACAGTGGCTCCAGCCTAGCTTGGCATTTGTTTCCTCCTCCTTGCCAGGCTGGGTGCTTCCCAACATTATGATGCAGAATGGAAAAATGGATGGCAAATCTTTCAAACAATCATTCAAGTCAAAACTGGTGACCTTTTAAAAACAAATTCACAGTGCATATATTATAAAAAAGATGATATGTATGATTAATATAATCTCCTATTTGAATCAATGTAGCATCAGTTTTATCAACTTTAAGCTAAGTGGTCAAGAGAAGGAAGTGCTGTATAAGTTACATGGTATGGGATTGCTGCACACCAGAAACAGAAAAAGTGTTGATTAAAATCAAGTGTCACAAGGATGAATTTCAGGCAATCAGATCTGATTACAAAAATCCAGATGATCCTTAGATGGCAGCACAAAGTCATGGAAAGCAATTCTTTGTTGTCCTCTAATGGTCATCTGGCATCTTTGGATCAGCGCAGAAAAGGAAGAAAGAAGAACCAGAGAAAAATTGATATAATTCCCTTTGGCATCATAAAAGGAATACTTCTATTTTTGTGACAGGTGGATTAGACAAATACTGCAGTTATTATCCTTCCTAAGTAAATAAGAAAGGCAATATGAATATATTTGTTCTTGAGCAAAAGTGACCAGATTACATTCACATAAAAATTCAATGCAAACAGCAAGTGAACCTTGCATCTTTGGCCTATCCGATAATGAAATATAGAGCAATGAAATATAATTCTGGATGATGATGTGGTAAATTTGTGAATTACTAGTAGAGAGTTAAAAGCAATGTCAGAGTTTCCCATTCAAGATCCTTGAAGTCTTTATATTTTTATATACAAACCCTCAATCATTATACACAAATGAAACTAGGGTGAAAAAGTTCCAATCAATTCTTATGTCATGAACTCTTTAGAGTGGTTGCTATAACATGTTACTTCTGTGGTCAGTCTTTGTACAATTCCATCTTCAGATATTGGAGCAGATTTTTTAAATGTAAATCAACCATGACAAATTTCTTTGTTCTCAAATCTAGATTAGCCTTAGTTAAATTGCTTATGTTAATGAATTAATATCAGTATGCTCCTAAAAATGTTTATTAGAAATGTAACCTTAGGAAGAACATGCTCTCCATTAGAAAACAAAGGGAACCCATAGTGCAAAATAACACTGAATGAACATTTAATTAAAATGTTGGGAATATAAGCAATATTGTATACAGTGCCATGAATGTTTTAACCAACCAATCTAATGGTTGCCTTAAGGACAGATAGAAAAACCTTTCAGTTTGTTAATCATCCATCTATATACTTTGCTATGTTCTGATGTCGAAAACTATTTTCTCCAGCAATCAGTGATTATATTAAAATACTACAGCAATCAGTTGAGTATATCAATATACTTTACTCACTTCTGGAAATAATCTGTCACTTAATCAATATTTTTGATGGTTTGGTTTTGTCAGTATATGAGAGTTCATGACTTGGAACAAACATGGTAACAACATCAGCCCATGAATAGGCATAGCAACAGATCAGCCAATGGGAGCTGAATGGAAATTGAAACAGTATTTGCTGGAGACAGCTTGGAGCCTGTGTGTGGCTTAGCTCTGCCGCTCTGCATCTGTGCTGAGCTTTGAAACTGAAACTGTTCTCTCCTCCATGCTTGTGTCTAATCTTCTCTCTAAGACATTGAAAGAGCTTTTGGTATTGTATACTTACTTCATTTTATACTTTATATTACATATAATATATAATATACTTTATATTATATATAAAGTTTCTTATATATAATGGAATCCTGCTAAATCAGTTACTTGTGTCTTGGGTAGACCAGATTGCCCTGGTAGACCAATCTTACCAGAAAAACAATTCACTCTTTCTGTATGTTTTATTGAAATTTTGAACTTTTACTTTTTAATCTTGTTTTCATTTTAATATGAATTAATTTTTTAATAGTGTCTGACAAATGACTATGTATGCTGCTTATAAGAAAGAAA
>JAEANM010015921.1:0-13452 GCA_017656035.1 Myanophis thanlyinensis
TTCCCCTCTTCACCTCCTCTTACCTCCTCTATGGGGAGGGTCAAGGAGTTCCAGCAAGAGAGCACAGATCGAAACCGTGGACGATCGCGGATTCTGACCTGCCGCCGAAGAAGCCAAACAGGAAGTCCCCGCTGAGTGCCTCTTTTGTGTACCTTGAGGCCCTTTCCGCCATCTCATTCCCCGCTGGATGGAATGGGGCCAATTAGGCATGTCTGATGCCTAGGCTCGCGAGGTAGTCCCCAAATTTCTTGGTGGTGAACTGTGGGCCATTGTCTGATATGATTACATCTGGTATGCCATGCATTGCGAATAGTTTCTCCAGTGTTTTTATGTGGTGGTGGATGTCATTTGCTGTATCTCCGTCCACCTGGAGTAGGCAGCAATTGTGATGAGGAGCATTTGTCCCTGAACTGGGCCGGTCCTTCATTGTTTCCAGGGCTGCCCCATAGGCTAGATCTAAGCCCAGCCCATGGGCCTTGAGTTTTACACCGCTGCCTTATAACATGTTTCTTCATACTGGTTGGGGGGGGATGGAGATTGTAGTTTGAAATATAGAGGAGATCCTCAACTGGACATTGAGGCTCTGGCCAGTCATTGGCTCACTGTTTGAGCACTGCTTGACTCCAGCCAGTTGGCCAATAATTTCTACATCTCTTCCTTGGTATACCTGCATGCCACATAGAAGCTATGACTGAGTTTTAATGTTACTGAAAAGGAAAAAGTGATTCATCAGTACATGGCTTTAAGCAGCCATCTTTTTGCCACTTCCATCCCCAGTTATTTCATGGTCAGAATTCCGATTCCTCAGAAAGCATGATAATAATCTCAATAATTTCCACACTTTCAACCACAATTAAAACATTAATAATCATCAGTTTGGCTGTATTAATTTTAGATACTTAAACTTAAAATACATAATTGGAATGACAGGTCACTTTTATCAAAATTTATGCTGAAGTTCTTTTATTATATCATTTGAGGCACTCAGACCAGATGGCTTTATTCTGTCTCCAACACCCAGGCCTGTCAGGAACTGGGCTGCACAGCTGAAGACTGTGCAAAGCTTCATCTGTATTTATACCACTTCAGATCATCAGGCATTACAGTAGATTCTCATAGGAACATGAATGTTACTGTAAACTGCACATTTGAGGTTGTACGATCCTCCTGTCTCCTGGTCCTTAGAAAAATTGTCTTTCGTGAAACCAGTCCTTAGTGCCAGAAAGCTTGGGGAATGCTGTTGTAGCAGATGTCTGTTAGCGTTCAGAAGCAAAAATCAGGAGTTTAGTAACATCTTTTCAAAATAACCTATTAATTAAGAGGCAAAAGCTTTAGTGAACTATAACTTGCTTCATCAAATGCAGATATCTGATGAAGCGAGCTGTAACTCACAAAAGCATCTGCCTTTCTGATTTTAACACATGATGGAAAACTTTATTTCTGGCACCAATACAATAATCCAATAACAGAAAATAGCAGATTTTTCAGGACTTAGAAATTATGAAAATTCCATCAAAAAAGAAAGATGCAGTATCTACCCAACCATATAATATTTGCCACAATTATTCTCACGGACATTTTTAAAGAATAAATCATTTTAAATTCGTAAAGTTCTGCTGCACTCAAAATGGACCAAATATTTATCATAATTAATGCCTCATAAATTTCAGTAAGTCTATATGCTAACTTGTGGTAGTCAACATAGATATGCCATCTGTTAATTACTACTGGACCATCCACCCCCTTGGTATGTTGTGCCCTTTGTCTCATTGTTTAGGGTCTTCTTCTCCTTCTCCTTTTCCTTCTCCTCATCTCCATCTCTACTTCCTCTTCTTTCCAAGAAAAGCTTTCAGTGAACATGCAGTGGATTTCCCCCTCTTCTGGGACTCCCTCATCTCCAAAGAGATTGCTGCTGAAGGCATAAGCTGAAAAGAAAGCCTCCCACACTTCATTGGAAAGCAAGTCTGGCAACCATCATTCAGTAAACCTCCTTTCCACTTATTTTGTCTGTAACATGACAGATCTGTCTAGTAGGAAACATTAATTTTATTTATAATGTGGCTCTGCCACATAGGCTTAGTACATGTTGACATATATTTCAGGAAGGTGACCTCATGCCTGAAATAGGAGATCATGTGTAGTAGATGGAGCCAAAGGAGGGCAAATTAAGGTTGTGAGAAAGTCAAGAACAGAAAACAAGATATAAATAGAAAAAGCAATTAGATTATCAGAATCTATTGCTTTATTCATTTGCCATATCAGCTATTATGATAGAACAGTGGGAAGACTATTGGATGAAATGACACATACAGGATGCTGTTTGATATTAAACATGTTCATTAAATCATTTAACTCAGTATTATCACCATTGGTGGCAGAGAATCGGGTATTTTTCCCAACCGTAACTACAAAAGTTTGAGACTGGAATAAAGTCGTGAAATTACTTTACTTTCACCAAAACAATACAAATTCCTTTACAAAAAAATGCTCCTAAGAACTTAAAAGATTTTATAACATAGCTAAAATGGGGTGAGACTTCAATCACAGATGCCATCTTGATGTTTTTAACCTCCCCAGGAGCTTTCCTGAAAGCATTACCATTTTAAAAATGCCTACTGACTTCTAAAGTTTTTTCTCCTTTATTTTTAGGAATTACATTTATTGCCACATGCATGTATTCATTGTTCCTTTAAGAATAAACCAAAACTCCCAGATTTTGAGTCCCCCTCAATACAAATGAATAAGATTTGTTTACACATAATCACATATAAAACCGCCTTTCATTCATCAAAAAGCACCTCCAACACAGTGGTGGAATTCAAATTTTTTTACTACCGGTTCTGGGGGCAAGGCTTGGTGGGTGTGGCTGGGTGGATAAACCTTGTAAAGTGGGGAAAAAAGGAGATTTCTTCTAACAACTGGTTCTCCGAACGGCTTAGAAAATTTACTACCAGTTCTAGTGGATAGGCTAGAACTGGTTGAATTTTGCCTCCGCTCCAACAACCACATTATTCTGTGATCCAGGATGATTATTCTGAAATCATATATTTATAACAGTGACTGGAACAACAGAAATATTAACCACTGAAAATAATATAATTCAAAATCTTCCTTCTTTGGCTGTTTGCATAGGACTCAAAAAGTATAAATAAGATCAGAAATATAAAACATTGAAGATGGAAAATAGAAACCTGACACCTTAACATCTCTGAGTCTGTAAGATAATCCTCAACACCACCTATCTATGGCACACCAGATGCTACTTCCTGAAATATTTCATCCTCATTTTTCTAGGATAAAAGGCCTTTGAATCGCAAGGAGGAGGAGGTGGTGGCAGGTGCAGCAGAATGGGCTAACTCAGGGGAAGTTCCTCCTCTCTATTTTAACACCTGTCTTTTTGTTTAGTTTGCTTCATGAACACATACACAGATGCAATTGAAATAAAATGTACAACAGTGCTAGTTAGGATCTTTGGCTGTCAGAATTTTCCATTAAAAGCTCTTTAGGTCAACACCAGATTAGCTGCTATTTCTGCATGTCATTTCTGGCATCATTACAGTTTACTAGAGCACCCCATTAAAATTCTGCATTGAAAGATCATTATTTTATGTTAATTTTTCCACCCACAGAAAACAGGTTTTTGCTCACTTTTGAATATCACTTTAATGATATTTAGTGAAAGATTAACTTTATATTTCAAATGTTTTCTATAACATGCAAACAGCTAACAGCAAGAACTGAATCAATTTCTTATGTTACATCAATTTATATACATAGGGAATCTGAACATAGAATTCATTGAAAAAAATATTGTTGGGCAATCTTAATTTCTTCAAAACCTTTCCACTTAAAACACTGCCTTCTGAGCTTTGCCACTAAAGTTGGTAATATGGACCAATTTGTTTATTCCTCAGAGACAATCTAAAAAAGGACAGTTAATATAATTTAATTTTGAATGTGCCATTTATGAACTATTGTCCATAGTTAATTCTTGATGGTTTATTGAAATAGTTTAAAAGGAATTCAATTGCACAGAACGTTGCAATAAAATTAATGAAGATCAAACCCACATCATCCTTCCTGAAATATTTAAGATTTTCAAGGGACCCTCTTGCTTTATAAAATGTTTATGAGATTCATTTTATATTTTAAAAAAGTAGACATATAGTATTTTCTCAATATTTCAATTGGATCTACTCAGTTAGCTACATATTTTATAAAGGAATGCAACTATTATATTTGCAAAATCTGCTCATTAGTCAAAAACTGGCATTTATTATTAAAGCATAACTGTATAAAATAAAATAAAATTCCATGATTTTTAGCCATTTATAAACTTGAAACTTTTAAACTGGCAAAGGGTACAAATCTGAAGGCAAACATTGTCTTTATTTTTCCCAATTGCTATTCTAGAGTGAATTTTAAATATGGATTTATATGGCAGAAGTTTTCTTTTTTTTTTACTGTCAGAAAGGAACAAGTGCATTCAGAAAGCTAACAAACAAGTTTGGAGATTGATAGATTCTTCTGCTGATTCTTTGTTTCAGATGGTATATTTCAAAATACACTCTAACCATAATATCACAGTGGCCTGTACTGATTCTTCCCTCATCCTTCAAAATTCCTATATTATCATCAAATCTGCTTTATTGTTTGAGGAACTTTTGAAAATGTGTGAAGGTGCTAGTAAGATACACTTTTCCACTGGGGAGCTTTCTGAGTGGAATTGTAATCAGGAAATGTTCCTGGCTAATGATAAATAAATGAGATCCAAGTCAGTCAGCAAAAGGCTGTATCAGCTGCATTTGATGACCAAATAGCATAAATCAGAGTTGCTCTATAAAAGAATTGAATTCTAAACAAAAAGATATATGTGTGAACAATGTGAGAATCACTCATCAATTAATATAGAAAAGGGGTGGGCAAACTTTTTGACTCATGGGCCACATTGACAGGCTCCCCCTCCCCCACATGTCTTTGCAGGCGTGGGATGCAGAATGCAGCAGCCATGAAGAAGGTAAGAGGGCGGTGGGTGGCGGACGGGCGGGCGGGGGTGGCTCCGCAGCGGCAATGCTGGCTCTTCTTCCGCCATCCAGGTCAGCGGCCTGTCCCGCTTCGCCGGCAGCGCTAGGGATATGCTGCCGAGGGAGGCGTCAGTGAGGGCAAACTCCCCAGTCTGCGCCAGAACTAGTTCAGCGGGCTGAATTAAAAAGCCCAACGGGCCGGGTGTGTCCCGTGGGCCATAGTTTGCCCATGTCTGATATAGAATCAAAAACACTTTGGTAGCATTTGATCTCTGTTCAGAAGCAAGACAAAAGTTCTAGAAGATATAGTTTGAGACTGAAAAATATTTTTAAAGCTTTGAGTACTGTGACAATTCTACTACTCCATCCTTACAACCACCCTTTTAGTTCCTCTATTCTCTACTAAGTTCATTCTTCGTTGCCTCTATCTTTGACTATTTTTTTAAAAAAACACACTCAACTCCTGGTGACATCAGGCTTCAATTATTTTGATGACACTGAAAAAGTGGGTTGTCGTTGCCCACTTCCATCATATAGTTTTTTAAAATAACCATTGAAAACTTTCTCTTGGAGGTCAGATTTGTTCCAGAGAGATGTAATTTATCCCACAAAGTCGGTAAACACAATTTACATTCATTTGTATAATTTATTCTGGGGCCAGAACTGAAACTGTGGACCATAGGATTGATTTTATATGCCTTCAAAAATGTACAAACTTGTCTTGTTGGCTTTCGGTTCATATAATTTTTGACAAAGCACAGAATCATTAAATCAAAGTGGAGGACGTGAGAGTTATTCCATCAGTCTTTCATGCCTTCAGTTTATCAGCTGGGAAGCACTTTTAAGTAACTGACAAAAGTATCAGATAATTGGTTTAACAACCTTAATAATTGTTCTTAGCATTTTATGCAAAGCAAGGATGTACATCATACAATCCCTTTTAACAGATCCAGCTAAATTATGATTTATGAATGCAACAAAAGAGAAATCAGGAACTACAGGAGAAATAATTATATTGACTGTATTTTATTTATCTACATAAAGTTTTAAGTTTGACAATTTTGCTTAGCCCCTGCCTACTTTTTCAGAGCACAGTCCAAGCAGGCCATTAAATGTGACTTAGAGCAGGGGCATCCAAAGAGATCTCAAAAAAGTCAAAATGGCAGGTGTGACTGCACAAAGACTTGACCCTTAATGTGCAACACACATGTATTTAAAAGTAATGGGATTTTGACTGCATAGTCATGCTTGCCATCTTGATACTTTTTGACACCCCTGCTCCAGTCTAAAATAGATTATGTGCTCCTGGAATGCTGCAGTTTGCGTGAGTACCATCCAAATTATCTGAGTAAGGTATCATAAGATAGGCCAGTGTAATTACCCCATTGTTTCAAGACTTTTTTAAAAAAGGGAAGAGTGACTAGGGAAGAGATATTCAGTGAGCTTATACAGATGAGATTTCCTTTCACTTCTTCTGCTTTCTCTTTTGTGTCTGTTTCTAGATTCTTAGCAAGGATTTGCCCTCTTATTGTTTAAGCAGCCCTTCTAGATGGATGATGTTGTACAATAATAATGCAAAAAAATAGGACCATGTCTTCATTTGCAGTTCAGTCATTCAGTCATAGTACTGTACTAACTCACATGAGTTCAGCTGGAATGGAGGATCTGAATTTCATCAACTAACATAAGAAAAAACAGAGCTACAAAGTATCTAAGAATAATTGGCAACAGTTTAACCCAAATCACCTTTTCCCATATTTAATCTCAATAATCCTGCACTGAAGGCAAAACTATTCCCATCACCCAATCAGAATCGTTCTTCTTCTTCATTGGATGAAGGTGCCTTTTTCTACTTTATCTACAAACTGTAGGATGTCTGCTGTGAGAAGCTCTGGTTCCTCAAAAGCTGCAAAATGACCTCCTCGAAGCATGAAGTTGAATGAAACAATGTTAACATATTTCTTTTCAGCCCATGACCGAGGACAGTACAAGACTTCATTGGGAAATGCGACAATTCCTGTGGGAACTTTCACGGGGAACCTGCAAAGCAATTATGTAATTAAGCAACGAAAGACATGCTCTTCTCCCAACAATATTGCTTTCTTGAACCACAAGCAAAAGATAAAGAAGCACAAAACATAACCTTGTCTACACAAAGACAATTGAACTGAAATCAGAATTTATTTCCAGGTAAATGTGCCTTAGAGTTAAGAGTGGGCAGGAAGTGAACTCTGTAGGCTGTTGGGGATCAGATGAGATGCTGATTTTGGACCCCCCCCTCCCTCCCCAAACAAGGTTCTTCTATCTCTGGTTCTGTATGGGATTACACAACAGATGTGGTATACAATCTGGGGCTCCTTCTGGACTCACAGCTCTGGCTCAAAGAGCAGGTAGTGGCCATGGCTAGGAGCATCTGCGCAGTTTTGGGTAGTGTGTCAGTTGCAGCCATACCTGGACTGGTTAGACTACTGTAATATGCTCTATATGGGGCTACCCTTGAAGACCATTTAGAAACTCCAACTGGTGCAGAATATGCCTAAACAAGTAGTAAATGGTGCCAGATACATGGCACATGTAACACTACTCCTGCATGAGCTGCCCTAGTTACCAGTGTGTCTATGAAGATTCTCAGTCACCCAGGTCATTGTTTTCCCAAAGATACTTTTTCAAAAGACAATTGAACTTTGTTTTTACTTGAAGACATTTCACTTCTCATCCAAGAAGCTTTTTCAGTTCTGACTGAATGGTGGAAAATGAAAAGATTTATATTCATTTCACTCATCTGATCATTAGCATTCTCACTGAGAGTCATTGAGGCCACTTGGAAGTTTATCTGTGCCCTGAGGGTCACCTGAATAGTGCAAATGGGCGTGGAACCTTCCTGAAACTGCTTAAAGAACTGTATTGTGAACCGGAAATAGGTATTGTACCCTTCCCTTCTGTTGACTGTTGGGCTGTTCAGTTTTAATGTAAATGGCCTCCCCAACCCCTCTTTCAAACTAGAGGTCCTTTCTGTCAAAAATGTGGACTTTTCTTGCTTCAAAAGAGTGGCCTTTGTCTTTCAGATGGATTACTGAATCTTGTCTGGATGGGTTTGTTTGCCTACATTGTGCCATGCGTTTGTAAAGTACTTGTTTTGTCTCTCCAATGTATAGATCTCAACATGTGTGACATGTATATGCATACATCACATTGCTCAGTTTATGTCTGGGTGATTTATCCTTGGGGTAGACAAGCTTCTGCCTTAGTGTATTTTTGGGTTTAAAGAATGTATGTATATTGTGCTGGTTGACAATACTCCTGAGCTTTTCAGATATTCCTGCAAAGTATGGAATTATCATGTTACTTCATTTGTTTTTCTCTTCTTTGCCTGTTATGGAGGACCTCCCGTTGGGACTCACCACTCACTGGAGCACAAAATGGAATAGAAGAGAGAACCTTATGCCTCCGGGTTGGAGGTTTGCCTACCAACAAAGATGGAAAGGAGAAAGTACTAAAGCACATCAAAGAAGTCCTCAGAACTCCTGGCTATCCCAAATGGGCCTTCATCAAATCCCAAAAAAAGAGACCCAGCAGGAGCTACTCCATAACAGACAGAGAAGAGAACAACAATTACTGAATTACACCTTGAGGCAAACCAACAGCTAATGCAGGATATTACAACAATCCATTCTGGGGATCGCTAGGGCATGAGTAACTGTGACTAGAGCCTTATGGTCCAAGGTGGGTGCAACTAGCACATAACCCAAAGTTGTGCAACAGCCTTCCTCAACATGACTGCTATCTGCTCCTCGAACAGGAGTTGTGAGTTTAGAATGACCCCCAAACTGTGCAGTGGCATCCCATTACCAAAGAGAATGAAGTCTCAAAAGGCCCCAAACCCAGAGCCTTGCCAGGGTTCAGCTGAAGCCTGTTGTTTCTCACATTGTTTGTGAGATATTCAGTGATTGCAGCAAACAGTTTTCTTAGGATAGCTTCATACAGTCACATTTAAGCTAGCACATATATGATAGAGGAATAGACTTCAGACATTGTACAAGTATGCTGGCTAAATTAGGAATGCCTGCTCTAGAGCAAAAACTCCAAAATAGAAATATGGCAATCACTTACGTCTCATGTTTTTCTATGCCAATACCCTTCCCAAAAAGTTCTTTGTAGAAGCGCATTGAAGAAACCATACAACCTGAAGTCCAATAGATCATTACATTTGTGAGAAGGTCATCCAGAGTGAACTTCCTGAAAAAATACAATTGATTTATTGCCATTAATTTCTTTTTACAAGCTGCAGCTAGTGCAGCTCACAGGAAATGTAGGCCAGTTGCCGTCTGGCTTTACTCATAATAAGTATAAGGGCTCCTTTTGGGTTTTGCCAGCCCCTTCAGGCAGCACAATTGATATTCCTCTTCCCCTCCTGGCATCTACAACATCACCAGCCATTGCACTCTGCCTCAACTGCTGTACTCTGGAGTTGTTAGATTTAGCAGTGATGTCCAAATTGACTGCTTTGATTAAAGAAAAAACAAAACAATTATTTTTGTTTCTACTTGGAAACCGCTTCTGGACTTCGTGCTTGATGTGGAAAAAAATGAAAATTTGATTTTGGGATTTATTCATTAATAGGTTTGTTATAGAAATGGCTAGTTTATATTATTATGTAAAAGTAAAAAGTTGAGGTTTGGTGCTATTATTTTATTCTACTGCACCAAAGGGAGTCAGAAGTCAACACATATTTTTTTCTTTTTTCCCTTTGCCCACACTTTTCCTTCCCTTTTCCCTCCCTACTTCCCTTTTTCCTACTAATTTTTTTTGCATGCATTTTTTTTATTTTATACTATAAACAAATAAACATAATATGTCAACAGGAAAAGAGTTGTTAGATTTCAGCTCTCATAATTTCAGTCCAATATATTAATGGAGTTGAAATCCAAAATTACTGGAGCACCCCTTAATTGGGAATGGCACTTTCAATATGAAAATGAAACATGCTGAGGACTTCTATTCCTAAATATCCTAAGGCTGTTTTTATGTCTCTAGAATCTATTTGGGGCTTGTTGCTTTTTACATTAGCCGAGCAGTTGTGTACACTGGGGAAGCCTTCTTCGGCTTCCCACCTGGGTGTTACATCTTATATCTTGCTTGAAAATTTCACCACTTCATTCAATTGTAATCTTTAAAAATTATCTTCCCAGGGGGAGTAAAATTATTATATGGCTAAGACCTTAGGTGGAATGCCTTCTCTTACCTATTTATTCTCAGACAACTTCATATTCCACTTTCCTACTTGATCTTACATACCAACAAAATATACCTTAACTTGGCTTTCTTTAGAAGGGCAGGAATACAGTTCCCATCATCCATATTTAAGACCACTAACTGGCAACAAGCTATTGCAGTCCAACACATCTACGGAACCCTGGACTGGTTGCTATGCAAACTTATCTGGGAATAAATCCCAGTGATTTTATTTCAGATGTAGATGTCCATAACATTTGGTATAAAGAAAACGAGAAAGGGCAGAAATGTCACTTACAGTGACTTTGACAATCACATTATTCTTTTTGTCTGTGATTTGCAGCATCATTTTCTCTCCAGAATGGTAAGAGCAAATGAGTAGTTTGTGATATTTATCATTCATGAACTGAATCTCACCATATGCAATTAATAATGTATTAGCTAAGAAGATGATAAAAACACAAGCAATTAATTCTGCATCTGTCATTCAATGCAAGGAAAATGCATTCAAATATTTCTGAACTGTACTCACTTTTAATAAATACCCCAATAAACTCATCTCCCAGTATACCCATTACTTTCAAGGCAAGCTACAAGCTACTACCATGCCAACCAATTTTTAAAAATTAAGTTTGAATGAAATGAAATAATTTGATTTCATTTCATTCAAATCAATTCATGTGAAAAGAAATAAAAAGATTTTACAAACAGTCATAATCTCTCAAGTGAGTTCTAGCAACAATAATAAGAAATTGCCAGATAAACTATTTGTTGGCATCTAAAATTAATTTGACTCTTTAGGATCAGGGAACATAAGCTACATCCTAGGAACAAACATGATTTTCTCATGATTTTTTCTATAGCTTTCAACCCTATCATCAGCAGATCTCTTTACTTTAAATCAGGGGTCCCCAACTCCTGAGCCACAGCCCACTACCAGGCCTTGAGCTGTTTGGTACTGGGCTGTGGAAGTGGCAGCTGAGCACATGCTCACAATTTCACTTGTGAGAGCAGTGGGCAACCATTTGCACCATGCCCACCGCTGGAACTGTGCATACACTTGTCCACCACTTGTGTAGAACCATCTCTTCTTTCCTTCTCCCCACCAGTCCACAAAGCCAGAAAGGTCAGCGAACTCTGTTTTAAATGAATAAAACTGAATTCTAATAATATATGTTGTAGAATGCAGGGCAGAGGGAATTAATAGGCTCATTTCTTTTCTGTGAACATGTAGTTGACTAGCATAGAATGGAACACTAGATTATTTGGATCTATAATTTGATATACCACAGATCATAGTATCTCAATTACCTTATTGTGTTAAAAGTATGTTTTAAAATGTTTTAAAATTATCATAGAACCTTCTCCTTTGCAAGAAGATTTTAGCAGAGAGATTCCATGAGGATTTTGTGCAATGTACATGATCTATTGCTAATCCAAAGATTCATCTGTCTCTCTCATAATGCCATAATATATTGCTCTGTAATTTGCAAGCAAGTGCACAATCTGTAAACAGATAGCAGGGATGAGCAATCTATACTAGTCCCAAGACAATCAGTGTCTCTTATTGAATTTCATGGGGCATCAACTTGGAAGCTGCTAAAGCACTGCTTCCAATTCATTCATTATTTATAATTAACCATATTTTAAAAATTAGCCAAGTAGAGCAGTGATAAAGTACACAGATATCTTGTAGCTATCCCAGACTCCACAGCTTACACACCAGAAAATATGTTCCACAAATTAAAAGTAGGTTTTGCACATTTTAAGAGTGATGTTGAACTAAGAATTAAGTCAGAACACAGGAGAACTGGGTATTTCTGTTCTATAGAAGTTCTTTTTTTCTAGTTCAATAAAATTACAATCATCATCAGAGCTCATTGCATGATTAGTCCTCAGAGGAGCATTGCGGAGCTCCTAAACCATTGGTGTTTAAGCATATGAACACATAGCAGAACAGTATAAAATAAATAAGATGAAATATAATTTGGGACAATTAAAGCTAGGCTGGAGATGAAGTGGTAAATAATACCTACTTTTCTAGTCCTCCATCATTTAGTTTTTTAAAACTCCGATCAGTCCATGTAGAAAATTTCTCCAAGATGTATGCAGCCAATCCCACAGGAGAATCATTCAAGCCACAGCCTAGGAAAAAAGGGAAAGTGGTGAGTTTCAATTTAGATAACTCTCAGATGCTATTTTTATAATACAATGTTTTCTTTTGAAGGGAAGGGATTGCTGCCTAGGGAACTATTAGATAAAAGCGTGAGAAAGCCACAATTGTGTAAAAGAGTGAGAAGGCAGAAAAACAAACTTGGAAAGAATTATTATGTGATAAAAAGAGACAGTGAGAGATCTGTACTTTCAGATTTGTAATGTAGCCTTACATTAACAAAATATTACAAGTCTGAAAGTGCACATCTCCCACTGTCTCTTTTTACCACTTGATTTCATTACTAATTAGACAGAATTAGAAGTAAAATCATCTTGTCGTGTTTCCTTCCTCCTGTAGTTGGGAGGCTGATGGATATGTAACAAATTACTATCTTCAATTTCAATTTCAATTTCAAATTTATTGGTCACATACACAGTCATACATGGTACGATATGATGACATTTAATAAACAGATGCATGAAAGGGAATATTATGGGAGAAACAGCATATATCAAACACTCCAAAAGAATTAAGATACTACATACTGTTTACCAACATTAGCAGTTCACCATTTAATCCAATGTTTTAATAAAGGAAAAACCAGAAGTTTAAGAATGTTCCTTGCAACCCACTTGTATCATATTAACTATAAGGCTAAGTCAAGACTTGTCCCTGCCTTGTCGGCCTGCCAGCTTTCCCTGAAGGCAGAACTACTACTGTAAGGAGAAGAAGCTCATTGTGTTTCTCATCTGTTTCAAAGAATGCTTCAATTAAATAGATGGCAGTGCTTTTATTCATCTATACTAGTACAGGTTCCACAACTCATGGCTTACTAACCATTGGAAGCCCAATACGTATCCACAGAGCTCAGTGACTACTGAACGTTCCCTGGTCTCTTTTGTGGAGCACTTGGAACAGATTCATCTATGGAGAAGGTCGAAACAATCTAAAAATATTTAGATCTCCTCCAATCGGGTTTCAGGCCTGGCTTTAGCACAGAGACAGCCTTGGTCGCATTGGTGGATGATCTCTGGAAGGCCC
>JAEANM010015922.1:0-13452 GCA_017656035.1 Myanophis thanlyinensis
TATAGTTAAAAACCCCAACATTTAAAACAAGTTTATATAAAATTAAAATTAAATTTAAAATTAGTTAACCCTTTGGTTAAAAATGCAATAAAGCATAGAAAACAATCCATTTTAAAACTAAGTAATAATAAACATAATCAACAAAAACCGTAATACCTCGAGATCACGACTTGTGAGAAATCTTGTGCCAATTCACCACCTTGACTGAACTGCAGAAATGCAGACTGAGGAGGCACCACAGGTGACTGACTTCCCTCTCAAGTCTATGCGGCAGTGGCACCAAACGACTTAGCTGATGCAATTAAATTGGGGCATACTCATACAGTAGAGATAAACCACATTTATACACCATTCAAAATAAACAATAAAAGCTCATTTATACACTATTCACAAACAAAAAGGTTTCCTTTTTAATGTATTATATCTACCTCCTATCTGATTTTTAAGTGTTGAGATGACACCACTGGCTTACAGGATCTGCTTACGATGCATCCCATAGGGCAGTGGTCCCCAATCATTCTGTGGGGCAGGGGGCAGAGGGGATGGTTCCATGTGAGTGGCCAGCATGCAAGTGGGCACAGCTTTAAATGGAGCTTCGCATCCAAGTGCAAATGCCTGCCACTCATGTGAGTAGAGTTTCACATGCAAGTACAAGTGGTTCTGAACGGGCTGTAGCCCAGTAGTGAGGGTTAGCTCTATTTGAAGGAATCTATCCCACATCCCTACACTCCAGATGTTTGGACTGTAACTCCCAGACTTTCCATCCAGTAATTTATTTCAGCTACATTCTTATAACAGAGTTCATATAAACGTATCAGAATATTTTGACAAGATTAGAAGAGAGCATTTATACAGTTCCTTAGCTGACAATTAAATGATCAGAATAATAAGCCATATGCTCCCAAAACATGAACCAGAGGTTTTTATATTGGTTTACTTTTCTATTCTAGCTATACTACTGCATGATTTAATAATGTCATCAATCAACAGCATAAGTAGTCCCTACACTAGTTTTTCTTCAAATGGATGGACTCACATATTACAATAAACCATAAGGCACACATAGTTAATTGATATATAGATGGAGTCAATAGAATGAAATCATGGCTTTTTTATGGCTGTAAATGACAATAAGAAACAACTATTTTCTGTGACTTTATGCAGAGAGAATGCATGGTTTCTTTATTATTCTGTCTTTGATTCATACGTACTGTAGTTCAAATTCAAGGTTAAAAGGAAACTCATATCATACAGCCTGACCATATGTGCTTTGATTATTTCACTTGCCTAAAAGATTCAATTGTTTCTACCCTGTTCAGTTAACTAGTATTAAGGCAAATCATAGTTTAGCATAATGTACCCAATATCATTGTTAATAAAAGACATTATCTTGTATTCCACAAAAGACAAATAAGGTATCATTTACATAAAAATAGGCCCCAGAAGAAATGGCAATACAATTGTAAAAACTATTTAGGGAATAATTTATTCTAGGCCAGGGCAAGGTCAGAGAATATAAAATAGCTAGCCTAGAGTAAAAGAACTTGTATATTTCAATGCAAAAAGCAGCTGAGCTACAATTCATTGAACTTTGTCTTCTGTAGCATCAACAGAAACATATTTTTCTTTAACCTAATTGCATGTATTGCCTGTTCACTAGGATAAATATGTTCATTATTAGTGAAAAATTAGATTAAGAATGGCTACTGTTGCTGAATTAAGTATCACTGCCTGTATTTATTTATTTTTTAAAGTGCCACTTCTCTCTTCTCCAGCTGCCAACAAATAATTGACATTTGATTCCATGGTGAAAAGTTGTTCTCTTATTTTGGGTAGAATATTAGTTGAATGATTTTCCAACTTCATGATTCATTGCACTGCACAGTCAATATAGCTTAGCACCCTTCTCAGCTTTTGAATCACACCATGCAAACGACATGCAGTCTTTCCCAAATCGCCTATAATGAGCAATGATTCAGAATCTGACCTTGACTCTGACACTGTTGCTCTAGTTGAACCTGTGAATTATCTGCTTTAGGAATCTTTTAAGCCATGATTCATCTGAGGTTACTGATCAACCACAGGCATCTTCTGAACAGCTGGAGCAGTCAAATGATGAAGCACAACCCTCTCCGCAACAAAGCCCCAGGTCTCAATGCATGCAGTGGTGAACAGTGCCACATTATTCAATGAGGCTCTTCTTTACACAAAGGATGAGGCCTGAATAATTGCAACAAGCTACTTGCAGATTTAGGTAGCTGCTTTGCTTTCAGACTTGGTTGGAAATAATATTTCAGTATTCCAGCTCATGACTTTAGTCCCTGCTTCTTGTTTATTGATCTTTTAACTCTTGAACTGGATGTTCTATGAGTGTAAAACATATTTGGAGTACTGACTTGCCTCTTGGACAATAATTGGCATTGTTCAGGCAAGCATTCCCTAGTAGTTATTTGAATTTAAATCTTGTCTACTACTATCTGCCTAAATTGCAGTAAATACTTCAGTTCTTTAGTAACTCTGTCTGCAATCTTGAAACTGATTGGACAAATCTGTTGTACAGAATTACAAAATTGTACTGGGTTCTTGGCACAAACAGACATGGTACATATCATACCTTTTTTTGGAAAAAAAAATCCAGAATATAAATTAGAAAAAATGGACAAAACACCTGAAAAGCATACCCACTTAAATGAAACAATCTGTAAACATCAAGGGAAAAAAATAAAAAGATTTTGAAAATCAAGCAGAAGCAATACCCTAATGTGTAAAGTTAGTGCCTACTCCTCTCCTAGAAGAATGAAATACTTTGAAAAATGTTTCAAAAGGCATAATGTTATATTTCCCCTAAAAGAGAAATAGAACTCTTAAAGGAAACAGAAACTCAGAGCCACAGATCCCTGCCCCCAAGCAGATACTAAACTGAGGCCAGCTTTTACAAATGCAGATTTGGTAATCCATTCAAGACAGGATATTTTGAACAAAGGCAAGATTAGGTAAAATGTCATTATAACTGAGTCCATCCACCTTGTTCTAATTGTCCTTTTCTTCTGTTTCCTTCCACTTTTCCCAGCATCAGAAGCTTTTCCACAGAGCTAAGTCTTTACATAAGATGTCCAAAATTGAATAAATTAAGCCTGGTGATTTGTGCTACAAATCTAATTGGATGAGCATCGATTTCAGAGAAAAATCAGTCCTGAAGAGATATTCAGATCCTGAGCTGTGTAAGTCTTTAAAGTTGATTTTAAAGTATACTAATCAACACAAGGAATTGCACCTGGAAGTCAACTGGCAACCAGTTCAGTTTTCGCAGCAGAGGTGTTAACTTGGCAAACTGGAAGGTGTCTCTTATATTTCTAAGGTCATTTTTAAAAAAAGTATTCCCACCATTACAAATTGCAAAATGACACCTATTAAGCTAGTAACTTGAAATATGATAGCCATGATCTTAGTGGCTCCGAGGCAGGAGTATTAGGTATGTTCGCCTATCCTGAGTTTTAGATATATACACACACACACACACTAACACATCTATATTTGATTAAATAATTGATTAATCATTTACATTAAAAATGTAAAATGTACTAAATCTTAAGGTATCTAAACTATCCCAATTTAATGTGTTGTCATAGCCTCCCAGTCCAAAAAACTGTAGACATCTTACAAGCCAATAGTAGATAACAGATAATTTTTTTTTCATATGTGAGCCACATCACTTTTCTGCCTTCATCTACACAGGGCAGATCTCATCCTCTTTATGCTACAGATCTTTGGCTGTTTCAGCTATGAAAGATGGATGTTGTTGTCTAGTGTATCTGGAAGGTACCAGATTGGGAATAGTGAATTCAATGCAAAATCTGTAAAGTGGTAAAATTAGAATGGTATTGCTACCTAATTATTTGGGGTGTGATATTTTTAACTGTGTCTTTCCTAGCACCATGGCAACTGGTAATAGTGCCAAGAGTGAAAAATATTTTAAGGAGGTTTTAGAAAAGTGAATTTTTCAGTCTTTGAGTAGCAAATCTTATCTGTAGAAGTATATTTTCTTGAATGTTTGTTCAACAAGCAGGCTGTTGATTTGCAAAAAGATTTTTAACTGAAAATGGAGACAGTTTTAAAATTGTAAGTTCTAACTAGGAGATACATTTCAGTTGTTTACTAATGAGTACACCATTACATTACAACACAGACACAAACACACATCATTTTATTCACTAGGCAAGGTAGAATTTATCTAAAGGCGCTATTTAATCAAAATATTGCTAAGTAGAATAGACCCAATTTCAACAAAATACACCTACCTGGACATAAATAACTATCTATTTAAGCTTCATCAGTTTAGACCTCACCTTGAGAAATCAACAAGGTATGTTTATATAGTTCAGAATTAATTCATGAAATTATCTGGCATAAAACACAAAGGCAGCTATGGACTAAGATTGTCTTAAAGCCTTTTGAATAGTGGTGTTGGTCACAACAGGTGAAATGACACACTACATAACCCAAACAAAGGTATAACATAATAATCTGCAAACTCTATAATAGTCTATCTCATCACATGTCAAGTATTTCTTACACATCAGGTACCTTTTCTTTTGCATGCCTCTGAAGTCCCTATTATGCAGAAGAAATCTGTGTGACATTAGTGATGGAGAGCTTATACCAAAAACTGATAATTTCTTATTGTAAAGACCAACTACACTACTGTAAAATTGATTATGTGCCATCTATTGACTCTTAGCAACTACATAAATGCTGTACAATACTGTACCAAACCACACCACACAAAAAAGAATAAAGCCCACCAATAAGAAGAATGTCATAATTGCACCATGGTAGATTTCACATTTATTGCATATTGTACATTAACAGATGGCAATTCATCCAGTATTTTTATAGATGCATGTAAATTTTCAAATACAAAAAAGAATTTAGAACTATTCAGTGTCCAACCTACCAAAAGCAGTAGCATAATAGACAGATTAGGAATACAAATTTTAAAAAAGGCAAGAATATGGTAAGACAACACCTATCTACTCTGAACAAGTTCAAATCACCAGGACCAAATGGATTACACCCTAAGATTCTGAAGGAACTGGCAGAAGTGATCTCATAACCACTGAACCATATATTTTAAAGATCCTGGACAGTGGGGAAATTCAATTTTTTTAATACTGGTTGTGGTCATGTGGATGGGTGTGGCCAACTCGATGTCACTCTCATGTTGTGGGGCATTTTACCTCATCTCTTATGACCATGGGGATGCTGCAACAGTTGTAAGTGTGAAAAACAGTCATAAGTCACTTTTTTCAGTGCCATTGTAACTTTGAATGGTCACTAAATGGACTGTTGTAAGTCAAGGATAACCTGTACAAAAAGCTTCTTTGCTTGCAAAAAGCTGCCCTAAATACCAATCATTTGATTAGAAATACCTGCAAGCCAGAGTTACAAATTAAGGCAGAGTGCCAGAACACCTTGAGGAATTAAAATAGTTAAAATGCAGTGCTAACTATCAACAGCCAACTCTTGCTCATAAAGTGAAACTCTTCAGCAGAGAGGTCATTTAAGTTCTCCAGAAAGAGCACACCCAGGAGAAGCAATTCTTAGATCCATTTGTACCACTTAAAGATACTAGCTGGTCTCACTCACCTCATAAAATATCCTAAGGAAAATCATCCAGGTTTAAAGAAAGATCACATGCTCTCCAGAAAGGCAGTAAAAATATCAGTGCCAAGCTTGCATCCTGCCTCTTGGAAGCACACCTCAAAAAGATGGTGCCAAGAACCACTAAAGTAATGAAGGATAACCCCTCCCCAGATAGAAAAAGAAACCATGAGGGAGGAAAAAATTCAAACACAATACAAATAATTCTTTTAAAACTAAAGCACAAGCTCATTGCCAGAGCTCACACCCAGGCAAGCTCAAGTGTAAACACTTGAGATAAGCCTAACTACAAAGAAAGCAATTAATGCTAGAATGCAGCAAAGGGGCAAACACAGTAGCTGTTGCTTGTTAAATCAATTACCAGAATAAATAGCAAACAAACAGCAACTAGCCAGATTTCTGAAGCTGATTTTTTCAGGAACAGAGATTAACCTTTTCCCTTCCAAACAATGCTGAATAGGGAAAATTATCCCATCAATAAACACAGGATTAAACATCACCAAGCACAGAACTTCACCAAAGTTACAATGTAATAAGGAGAGAGGCAGTTTCTGTAAGCAAGGCAATAAAGATTAGGCTAGAAACAACTGCCTTATTTACAGGATTAACCCTGTAAAGTGGGGGGGGGGAACAAAAGGAGATTTCTTCTAATAACCTGTTCTCTGAACTGTTATAATTGTTACCAGGGGTTCTATAGAACCGGTACAAACCAGCTGAATTTAACCTCTGATCCTGGAGCACAGAGGACTGGAAAGGAGTTGATGTAGTTCCTAGGTAGGAGTGGAAAACCTCCAAGGTCCCTTCCAACTGTTATTCTCTTCTGTTATTACCTTTATACTATCTAGTCAGTAAAATTTAAAATTATTTCTACTATGTTGCTATCTACAATGTCTTGGCATCTCTGACTAAAGATTTCTAATAATCCCCAGAAAGGGTCAATGCAAAACATGTAAATTTGTCCGTCAGTTTCACTCTGATGCATCTTCTACTAATCTCAAACTATGGAAAATTCAATATACTGTAGAATATGTATGTTAACCAAGATAGCTTTCAATATGGAATTGTAGCATTCCCACAAGATAAGCATACATGTTTTCAATCATTAATTTAGATCCAAACTCTACTCTATTCAAAGAAATGTTCCTTACATTATATTAGGAAGAACATTATATTAGGAAGAATGAAGACAATTGCTGTTTCCTTTTTAAAAAAAATCCTGGAGAAAATTCATTCCTAAATTTGAGATATCCTCTTGCAAGATTTTTTTTTAAAGATGCATGTATTACCGTTCATGTTATACCTTAACAGATGTGCTCTGGAACAGCCTTTAGAAGGTGAAGCTGCCTTTGAAAGCATAATAAATGGGGTTTTCAACTTCTGCATTATCTTATTGTGAAATGATAGATAGCTGGACAGAGAGATAGCAAACATTTCTCCATACTTCCAAGCCAAAGCACTCCATGCTAAAGTACTTCAAAAAAATCTTCTGGTGCTTTGAAAGTTCATATTGGATGAATAAACAAAGTGGTCACTTAACTGAAGTACTGCTGTAGCATACTGTATATGTTGCATCACAATTTTGGCACGTTAAACTCCTAATTTCCCCAATATTCCATGACCTGATTTTCTTACTAAGATTACCGAACACATTATAATTGACTGGATTTCTACAATCTGCTAAACCAGAACCAATGAAACCATACTGTATATTAAGATGGTCAGACATCAATCAGGACACTGGGATTTCACAATCAATCCTTATCAGAAGCTTTACCAGCTAGCACCGTGGTGTACAGTGTGATGCTAATGATGGATGACAGGACCACAGGTTCAAAGTTCATCTCAGTCATGTTGAACAGACAGAAATCCTTTTGCTTGTTTCTTTGGGGAGAAAAACCAACCCACAAATTTGACTAAATTTAACTAAATTTGGACAACATGCTAAGTTATAATGTGCTTGTCTAATTTGTGGCTAAATGTGGCTTTTTTTTATGTCAAACCAAACCAATGTGACTGTGGTATGGTTTAGTTTGGAGAAACCAGACAATCTGATTTAAAAAACAATGTTTCAATTAAAAGAGTTACATATAGTACAAATGCATTCAAAATATGTTTAAAAAGTTGACAAACCAGTTTAAAAAGAACACTTTATAAAGACAACAGATATAGTAAGTCTTACATCATACCTTTGTATAAATTAATATTTCATGATATGTTGAACAGATATTGCATAATGATTTATTTACATGATAATATATAATCTTCTTTGCTTTATAAATTGCAACACATACATGAACAGATTTTCCCAGAAACTGGGCATATTCATTTTAACCATTGAATTTATCCCCCATACTGGAATATACTCTGTATATGTAACCTCTGCAGCTGGCACAGTATTATCTGTAATTTTGAAAGTGGGAAACAGTTCATTGGATCCTTTCAGGGCCTGGCAATTTATTCAAACATCTTCACATGCCCACAGAGACAAGTAATATTCTGCATTCTACAAGAAAGCTTTGAAAATGTCTTTTAAAGTAATAAGAAAACCTTTGTATTAACTATAGTAGCAAATATCATATAGAGGACCTGCAAAAAGAAGCTTTTTCAACTATACTTAGAAATCTACCCGCATGTCTGAAATAATTATTTTATCATAATGACAATTAAGGTGAACTTTACAAGCATTTAAGTTCAATACATGTTATTAAAAATATAATCCAGTACATGAAAATACTGGTAGTGCCAGTTAAAGATTATTTCTGTAATAACAGATGATCAATAATAGAGAATTAATACTAGTGGAGCAAATTAGAAACTGCTAAACAATGAAGATAAAAATGCATATAAACGGAGATAAACATATAAATAATAATATGTGAACTAATTAGCTAATATTAACAATACATAAGTGAGAATGCTAGGATATTTATGAAAAGTTGAAATGTTAGTAAATTGTAATGAGAAGTGCTTAAAGTAGTCTAAGCGCTATTGCTAACAATAATCATAACAGTAGAAAATTTGTTTCAAAATTAGCCTGGTGCCCTTTGTGTCATTTAAAAGGATTTTAGCTAATACTAAAAGTGAGATAGAGACACAGTACATTTTGTTACCACAACCTGAGAGATAATAGCTGTTGTTACATATTTCTCTGTGCCTTACCTTGCTTAGTATTTGCTCATTTACTATATAAACCCTCACTGACAGGTTCAGGCAACAAGCTAAAATGCCAACAGCCACATTATGAATTAATGCAATTGTAATAAATGATAATGATTGACCCAAAGTCACTCCATAATTCTGATCTAATCTTCTAGTGGCAATATCTCACCAGTGTTGGGTTTCCACATCACATCAAGTCATTGTTCGCTTTAATTAATCATCCTTAATAAATTACAACAGAAGGATTCACATATTGTACTTAGCTATAACTGTGGTCATGATTTCATAAAACTCAAAGGCAGGATTCAAACACATGCTAAGCTAGATTTAAATAAATATTGAGATGCTGCTTATTATCTTTACAATTAATTAAGTACTCCTGAAACACTTCTTTTTGAGAAGAACTTTGATAAGCCAATTATTTCTCTATGGGGCAGCTGACATCTGTGCTTTGTTTTATCGCAGCAAACCTGTCAGGTTCTGATTTTGCCAATTCTAATGCCCTCATAAGAACATCAAGTAGAACTCTTCAAGCAGAAGACATACAGAAGCATAGCCGGCTGGACAAACAGGCTGAAAAACAGCTTCTATCCATGGGCATCACACTTCTAAATACAATATAACACCATGACCAGCACTTAATGCAACAGACTCACAGTGCCAGTGTAACGTGCAATATGTACATTCCGGTGGAATAATGTATATATATATAGATACATATATATGTGGAAATATATGTGGAAATGTGTGCCTAGCCTCGGTATTTCCTGGGGATTTGTTTATAAGTCTGAGATGTATTCTGTGATTGAGATGTATTCTGTGTTTCTGTGCTTTGTGTTGTTGCACCAATGGAGGTTCATTCAATTTCACTGCACACATATTGTGCATTGACAATAAAAGTTTGAATTGAATTGAATTGATATATTTCATCAGACCATTGGCCAAATTCTGATTAGATAAACTGCTGAAATCTAGATTTTCACATTTAGCATGTATTTCAACCCTTTTTATGACTGCAGTCTTGTTAGAAAGATCAGCAAAGTTGAACAACATATTTTTTCAGTGTAATTCTATTCTTACTTTTATAAGTCCTATAATTTCTATTGGACATATTTCTAAACAAGCAATTGAGCAACCAATTCAAATGACTTTTATGTCACTGGTTGGCTCTTACTATATAAGTGTGGAAGTGTCAAGTTTCTTGCTATTGTATTCTAGGAGAGCAGTTCTGAGCAAAATACAGACTCTCTGAATTCATTTGAGTTTTAATAATATTTCTTTTACTTGGGAGGGCTTACCTAATGCAAAAGCCCCATAAATGGGATAAGGAGAGTTATGCTGGACAACATTGCACAAATAAGTAGAAACAATTTATTTATTTGTGGGAAATCTCCCTCCCTGCTTTCTTGTTCTATGTCTTCAAATCAGTCTTGGCTCCTAATGACTAATCATTGATTAAGATTGTGCAGTGCTATGGAGCACCTGCTCACAATGCTTCAAAGCAGTTGTGTATTCCCCCAAATTGATGGTAATTGCAGAATAACCACAGTCCCAAAAAGAATGTGCTTATTTTAAAGAGCAGCAGACATCCTATTCAAATCCAAAATGCTGCATACTTTTAGTTTTTAACTATTTTAAATATATTAAGTATAACATCAGGAAACTCCAACACTGATTTTGACACCACATAATTTTGTTTCCAATATTGAAGGAAATGTAAGAGGATGCAAAGTATGTTTTATTGTTAAATACAGTCTGATTCACCCCATTCATACCTGTGTTCCTCCTCCTCCTCCTCCTCCTACTTTTTTGCAGTTACCCTAAAACCTCAATCATTATGCAAGAATCAATTATTCTAAACATTTGCTGGTATTTTGCTAATACAGAAGGACTTTTCTCTTTTAGCAGCTTTTAAACTCTTGATGCTGTTTACATTCTTATGATTTATTTATAGATTACCTTTGTGAATTGTATTTTTATACTGTTTTTACTGTTGTTGTCTTATTATTTTAATTTTGTTATATCTTGCAGGTGGATGCTTTCCTGCAAAGGGGAAAAGTGGAATTAAACAAAAATCTATTTGACAGAGTCTAGAGAGGCCATCAAATACAATCTCCAGTTCTCTCTTTTATCTTGTATTTCAGTCAATGCTAGCAGACCATTTGATAACAAATCCAAATATAAATGGAGTAAGTGGATAAAAAGTCAACTGAATAGTACATCTAAATGCATTTATGCTAATTCTGACTTTCTAAAATATTCCATGGATAACAGGGATATCAGATGAAGAAATTAAGTTTTCTTATGACTGTATAAAATGTATTTAGTGTCCCATTTTAGTCTTGCCATGATTAATTATTATTTATTCAGCTAAACATTTGTTTCATTTATACTTTTAGGTGGAGTCAAGATATTCTGCAGAGGTCCACCGGCTTTCAGTTTGCTTCACTTTTGCTTCAGAATATGCTCCAATATGAAAAAAAATACCATGAAGATGGTTACAAAAGGTGTAAGAAAAATTCTGAAAATCCCTTACTGGTATAACTTTTCCAGACAATTAGAATAGAGGGTTATTTTAAAGAATGGTAGTATCTAGATCAGAATAAATGATGCTATATGTCTAGGTCAAGCAGAAGCCATTAGAATTCTCCTGAGATGATATGTAAATATCTTCTATTAGCAACCAGGTCTTTCTAGTTTCTGTGAATACATGACAAGGACAAGAGGCCTATTGTTTTACAACTACTGGTTACTTAGCCTGAAATTGTCTTTAATAACTGGGAATGGTTAGAGACATAGGTAAGTAGGGGGAGGTATGGAAGAGGGGGAAAAAAACCCAAAAACCCACATATGATGACATATGCCACAAGTGCTATTAATATATACTTGCTTTTCTTGCTAGGAGTGATTAGACTGGCCCCAGATGCATCATGCATCTGTTATCATTTTGGCATCACCCTGTTTACAGCAGTTGCCGCTGGTTCCTGGTTTTAGAGAGGAGTCTTCTTTTTCATTTTTCACATCTCTAGGCCTGTCTGGGAATGTTAAGGGCTGAACTTAACTTTTCCCATGAAAAGTTTAGTTGAAGAATGGCTCTTCCTATTTTCATTCAGAACCTATATGAAGGTTTTCTTTGCGATTTCTATCATTCAGACTCATTCAGGTGCAAGTATTCTGAGGACTGAAAAATGAAAGATATTCTACAAAGCAAATTATACCACAGGGTTACATGTGTTGCAAAGACCTAGATGGTGGCCTGGAATTGTGGGAAGTGACAAATTCAATATATTGTGCATTGCAGAAGGCCGACAGGTCCTTTCTTCATCTGACATAAGGCAGAACATTTTTCATATAAAGAGAATTGATTTAAGTGAGTCGATGTTATTCTGTGTTTCATTGCAGATGTTGAATCATTAACATAGGACTTTGGACATTTCCATCCTTAAAATAGTCCCTTAATAAAATATGGCTAGGGGAATCAAGGCCAACATAGGAGGATCAGGCATTAATTGAACATGCTATGTACAATCTATGTTCAACCTCTTCTCTCCCCATGTTTAAAATTATTGATTCACAATGTAAGTATATATTCCGGAAAGCATCAGAAGCATGAATATTTGTCTTTGTATTGTAAAATAGGTCCAGTAATCTTAACTCCCAGAAACTGCATTTCTACAAGACAGACTGTAAGATTCTGTTTTTAGCAGTTTCCTTTCCTTCAAGTTAATCATCTCCCAAAAGCTTCCCTGAAAAGTCTTTATTGTAATATTATCTATTATTTCGATCCCCTGAAAAAATGCTTTTAACTAGGAATGCTTTCTGGAGATAGATAGTATATAAACTTTTATTGGCTTTAGATGGTAGCAGATATACTTGAGTGGACTTTTTATATGCCCCAAGAGGTGAAATTACTTTTTGAGAAGCATGATACAGAAGAAATAGTTACATATGTTCAGAACAATGTATCTTAACTTTGCCTACATTTTTCCTTGCTGTATCTGCCTGGCAAATTCTTTTTCCATTTTTTTTTAAAAATCCATTTATATTTTAGAAAGAGGCAGAGAGAAAAGAAAACTGGAGAAAGGAATGTGCACTTGCAAAACCTCATTACATAATAGTATGGCATCTCATAAACTTTCTCCAATCCAGGTTGTTTGGCAGGAGTCCCACCAATCAGCTGGCCTTAGATGGCCACCCCAAATTGGCCAACGGTTAATTTCACTAGTGAACTATGACTTATTTTCTATCAATTTCATCTGAACTCAACATATGGTTTGAGCTTCAGCTGCTCCGATGCATTTCACAGAAATTTTACCGATTCATCTAAACTTACAACTTAAAAAAAGACAGTTTAGATACTACACAAATTAAGTGACCTCCCAATAAACTTCGGGCCTCCAAACACCACCCCCCGCCAGACCTTCCCCTCGCAGTTCCAGCCGCAACTATTTTATCCCGAAGCCTCTCTACAACATAAATGCAGTGCCGTGACTTTTTTTTTCTTTTTTTGACTTCCAAGCAGAGCAGATCAAAGCAGCGCGTGAAAAGGAAACAGCGCTCAAATGCACAGGCGGAATTAAGAACAAGACCGGGGGGGGGGGGGGGGGAAGGCTGGAGTGGGGGGCAGGGAAA
>JAEANM010015923.1:0-13451 GCA_017656035.1 Myanophis thanlyinensis
CCTGTGTCACCTCCAGGGCAGCTGAAACTAGCCAGGAGGGACATGGATCTAGAAGGCAAGTGGTGGCATTAAGGCCCACCCAGCAATCTGTCCACCTCATCTGGGGTCACAGAATCAAACTCAACCCAAGCTGTCTCTGCCAAGACCGACCGTCCCTCCCCATCCGGAGCCGCCCAGTCTGAGTCCAGCCCTCTCTGGATCTGAGCGATTTTATCCTGCAGGAAACAAGAAAAATCCTCTGCACGTCCCTGTGAGGGGTCTTACCGCTCCCTAATTTCAAGAAGGGAGAGGGTCACCCTAAACAGGGAGGCCGGGCGGTTTTCTGCGGATGCAACAAGGGCAGAGAAGTAAGAACGCTTCGCCACCCTTATCTTAGTTATCAGCTTTTTTTCTGCAGCAGTGACTAAAGAATATCATGTTTTCTGCTTAGTGAATCATATATTCAGGTATATGATCATATGGAGAAAACTAGGTGGATGCTTGCTATATTTAGATCATCATACTGTTGGCCAGAAAATAGACTTACTTCTGCAGACTCAGAGCTTTATAAGAATAGGTTGACAGTGGCAGAAGTTGGAGATTATTAGAATAGTACTATAGGAAAACAGAACTGTTACTCCAGTGGCTATATCAAAAGGATTATAAAGATGATTATTTGTTGTCTTCACATTCAAAACTTAATTCTTAATTTAATCAAGCTGCTATTTTTTCTGAATTAAAACTAAGATCAGTCCTTGTTTACAAACCTGATTTGAAGTTAGAACTCTAATTTATTGGTTTATATCTGATGGTGAATTGTAGACTTATAAAAAAATGTTTGTATAGTTGAAGCTAATTTATAGCCTCAAGCCTTTTGTAACCTTGAGGCTAATTTATACAAAGAAAGCCGGGCTTAAAGCTTGTTTAAGCTTTTTATCATGAATAAAACTGTTCTTGTGTTATTAAAATGTGTAGAAACAATGTAAATCCATACTGTCAAAGAGGTGAATCTTGTGGAATTCGAGAAATAGGAGGCACCACTACAGAAAAAGATCCTACATTCGGAAAATGCTATTTTTGGTCTGCATATAAAAGAATTTGAAAATAGGATTTCCCTCCAGGTCACACATACTGGAAACTTCTAAAGTATCTCTGATATGTTAGGCTACCTTTTGACAGTTTTAAAAATCAGTACCAACATTCTGAATAGAGCTTGGAAATTAACTGCCAGGTAATAACGCTTATTTACAATATTAGCATAATATGGTTCGAGTCAATAAAAACTAGACAACTGAATTCAAAATAAATTGATTTTTTCAACTATGGTTTGTTCAATGAGTATGGTTTAGAAAATGACTTTGCTATGAAGTGTGAAAGAGTAGCCATATCCTTTGTATCCGTATTAAATAGCAGGAAATTTTCCTGTGGGTAGTATATTCTGCGTTAGGCCTATTCAGTAGTTTGGCCTGTTCTATGAAATTGATGTTCAGGTAAAATTGTGTCCCAAGCTCAGAGTGAGGAGAAGATTATTTAAAATTGAGTTACTCAAGACTAATAATAATTGGTTATAGTTGTGTTTGTAAACAAGAAGAATAGTGTGGGTGTGCTTGTGTTAGATTGATAATGTGTAAAATGTCCGCTTTATGAAAGCATTAGATAAATGCTTGGGCAAGCGATGCAGATATTCACTATGGTAGTGCCATGCATTACATAGAGCTGTTAATAACTCTATAATTAAACTGTGCATACTTTCATAATGCTTTAAATTTAGTTGTCAGTTTTCACCTAGTGAAGTCTTTTTCTTAAACATTTCTATTTTATCATGTTCTGAAATGGTAGAGTGTGACAAAATCATAAAGCAACTGCATAATATACCTCATTGCCTTTTAATCTGCTTTTTAAAAGCTTGTTGACGTGGTTTACTTGTAAACTAGAGTCTATTCTTGAAATATCTTTTAGTCTCACATTCTTGGGAATGATGAAATCTCATGCATATGTGTTTCTACTTATAGGTAAGGAATCTGAAACTGGAGCATGAGCAAGAGAAAAGTAAGATCTTATCTGAAGCTCTAGAAACACTAGCCACTGAACATCATGAATTAGAGCAATCGCTAGTCAAAGGGTCACCCCCCCTTAGCATCCTTAGTGAGGAACAGTTCTATGATGCTATATCTGGTAAGTGTGTCAAAATATATTGCATCAATGTATTTATGATTGATAGAAATATATACATGATAATAATGGATTATTACAAATATATAATCTATAATCCTCATTCAATTTATTGAATGCAGATTAAGAGCTTGATGAAAAATAAATGTATGAGTGAGATTAAAAAGTTAAGTATGGTAAGTACCAGCACCAAATTAAGAAATGGCACTGAATTTATGAAAACAGGTTATAAAAGGTTGTAGTTATTAGATTGTATTACTAACATATAATTGTATTACTAAAATATATCAGTTTATCGCTAATAAAATCATTTATCACATTCAAATGTTTTTTCTATTGCTTTATGCTGTTGCAAAAAATCCAAATATCTCACCTCTTCGGACAGGTGTATTTTGACTTATTCTTTGCTTATTATCATTTTGGTGGTTATTTAGGATGTCCCTTTAGCACCATTTTGCTCTGTGGGGGAAAAAAGTGTATTTGGGAACAAGGTTAGGAATGAAAACATTAATTGTGTGAGCCTTCATGAATTTTTGGATGAAATAATCTGATTTTCAGGTTAGATTTGAAGGAAGGGTTTATTAGAATTAACATGCTAAGAGTGTTAAAATATGTTTAAAAGAGTACTTTTGGTGGTTTACCTGTCAGTATTGGTGGGGGTGGTTGTAGAGATTATTTGATTAGGCTATTTGCTGTTGGCTTCTTTGACAGTTTCTTGATTGGGGTATTGTTCATCTATGTTGATCTGGGTGCTGATTGGTGGAGATGTGTTTGGGTCTTTTTGTTCCTTTTTGGGATGGGTGGTTCTCTTTTGCATAGTTTATAGATGTTGTTAATGATGTGTCTATTGATGGCTGATTTGTCAGAGTCCCAGACTTTTAGAAATTTCCTAATGTTTTTTTTTTACTTGGCTTGGTCTAGGATGGTCATATTTTCCCAATTGAAACTATGGTTAAATCTGTTTATATGTTGTGAAATTAAAGAATTTTATCATGTCTTCTGACTGCTATTTGATGTTTGTGAATACATTCTGCCAGTCTTCTGTTTGTCCTGCATAGTAGTTTTGCAGTCTTTACACTGTATGTTGTAGATAACAACCATAACCATAAAAGGGATAAGGTTATTACAAATGACTGCTGCAGTAACTTGTAACATTAATTAAGGGCAGGGATTAAGAAGGGAGCAACCAAGAAAAAGAACAAACAAACACTGCCCTAAGACGACTTTGTATTGCTTTAGCATGACTGCAAAATGTTGCATGTGTCAGCCAATCTTCTCTAGAGGAATCCATAAAAAAATTGTCAATCTGTTACTGGTATTATAAATAAGAAAGATTTAGAAGTACTATTGATTAGCAGCTGAACATGAAGAAGTAGCAAGAGGCAGAGTAAGAAAAACCAGTGCAATGCATTAAAAAAAGCTCTGTGCCCAATTCATGGTACGCAGTTGGGTATAAAAGTTTAGGAAGCTTTGGTCAAATTATGGGTTTCAATAATTTTCTAAGATAAGTTGACACAGCAATGTGGTGTAAAATTAAAGACAGCGTATTTTCTGCAGCCTAATGCATATTTACTATGTATCTGTAATGATTTGCAGATTCAATGAATATGACATGTTCAAATTTTGAACACCGTTTCAATGATTTCCCTTAATGTAAATAACCACTTCCAAATATTTCCTGTGGCCAGCTATGTTTCTGTTGTGGTTTTTGGAAGTTCTCTTCCTTGACAAAATGGGAGCTGGATGGCTAATGTAGAATTTTGAAAATTCTTAACACTTGGCAAAGGACTGGACTTGATCATCTATAAGAACTTGTCCAACTTACACATTCTGTAATGCTATGATTGAGAAATAAAGAAAAGCCCAGAATGGTTCTCTGTTCTTGGATTAAACAACTGTATCAAGTGAAATTAGACAATGGAATCATTTCTCAAGAAAAGTAATAACTTGGGTAGGTATTCAGAAAGGCATAAAGGTAGGCATAAAGAAGCTGAACTGCCACCTTTTGGGAATGTTATAATATGGATTTTGGCATTAATTTGGATCCCTGTGTTGGACAGGGATTGGTCACAATAGCCTAGGTTTAGCCTTTTAATAGCCTTAAAAACTGGGTTTCTGAGACATGAGTATAACTACTCGCCTGCAATCTCAACAGATAATAGTTAATGCTGAACAGTTTGACCATCATGTTATACAACGTCCAGTCATGCTCCTTTGACTGCTCAAGTGCTGCAATCAAATTATTAGGCTATTAAATTCCTGTGCTGTGTATGAAGATTCTGTTAATTGGTCTGTAAAAGATTAACCCTGAAGCTTAATAAATTGACTTTTGTCTATCTTGTAGATTCCGAATCTGAAAAATCATTTACCGGATTTGAAACCGTGACTAGCTTCTCATTGGAAAACAGCGAGGAGTCTAGTGACACCATAACAGCTAACATGTCTGAAGAAAAAGCAAATAAAAACCGAGAGACTCTATCAAATGGCATAAAAAAACACAGGTATGGTTTTGCCTAGTGTCTTGAGAGGTAGCCTTTATTGCTGGGCTGACAAAAGTTAATCTAATACCTCTAACTGATAATTGGGGATACTGCTACCTCTTCTCTGGAGAACAGAGAAGAACAATAACAGCTGCACCTTAACAGGAACATTTTTTTCTTTTTGATGAATATTGGAAAAAAATGTAAATGAACAATATTATGACTTGATCATAATGCAAACTAAATAGAGGAATTCTTAACAATGCACCTTGCTAATTCATTTAAATTAGTCTTATTAAAAGCAATACTGTCTCATTTCTTCATGTCTTTTTAATGTGTCACTGCTGCTTTTTTAGTTTCTTGTTACTTGATCATCTCCTTTATCTGTTTATACCAATTAGAGCTAACCTATAATTTCAATATATGTTTAAAAAAAACCATTGAGCAAAAATGTGGTCCTGGGTAGAAGAGTTGCATTCAGGTATTGCTCCTTCATCTGTTCTTTTTATCTATAACAAAGAACAATAGTTCCTCAGTTACATGTAACAGATACCTAGTTTCTCAGGTTTCACTATAGAGAGAACTTAATATGTGTACTTTTTCCCTTCCAATTTGCATAGTTAAAAGGAATCCCTACTTGTTATTCTACTTTTATTCTACTTTTTATATATTTTCTTATATAATGAAAATAGGATGTATATAAGCAAGTTAACCTTATGTCCTATACCTATTAACAGCTGAATATTTATGGCTGGCCTCAGTAATGCATTCTGTTCAGAGGATAGTATAGCTATAAAGAAAGACAAGTGGAAACTATGACTCCTTCACTAATGATCTTAAATAGAGCTGGGGAGAGGGAGGAATAAATATTTCTAAACCCAAAGCAAGTTGAAATGATTATGAAGCCAGGATTTTTTCTTACCTCACTTAATTACCACTGGATAGTAGTATCCTTAATTTCCTGTATTCTTTCTCCCGATGATTTTCCTAAAATGTTTGCATCCTCTGACCTGCAATATGTTAAATAAATAATTATTACATTTCTTAAGACGGTGGCTTTTTCTGCGCAAACAAGCAGTGGTAATTTCAATGTTGTTTTAAGCATTAGAAACAAGCCGTAATTTGGCAAGTGTCCATAAAACATTGTAAAATGCCATTGCCAAAATTGTAAACAAGAGGTGACTGGAGCCTCCAGGCTCTTATTTCCTATTCCTCTGAGGTTTCTTTTCTTTCCAGTACAGATGTCTCTCATTATGCTTTTTGGAACATTACATTTTCACATCTCTAATCTTGTCCCATATTTTCTTTCTTTCCCTTTTTTTCCTTCTGTATTTATCAACAAAGATTATTACTGGCTTTTTATGGACTTGGGGTAGCATTTTGAGAACACTGAGCTGGGATATTTCTTGAGAAATAAAATTGAACCACATGTGTGCATTTCAATTACTGGTGAATGCCCTCTTCCAAGCTATATTTGCAGTATTTGATCTCTTTATCTGGCACCACCACTCAGGGAACTGATGTCTGCATGCATATTGATGTCAATTGTCATGCCTCTGTGGGAAAACAAGTCTAAATTTTGCTTTGCAGCAAATGTCCCCAAGGAGATAAAGCTGTTCAATGTTTCTAGTTATCTTGGGATTTTTATACGGGTTGCTTGTCTTGTCATCTAATTATGCTGCATTTGTAGTATAAATATGTGAATGTTTTATCATAGGGGTGGGGTATTTATAATTGTGTATTTGGGTAGAAGCAAGATGTGTTATTGCATGTGTGCAGCTATTTTGTTTTAATTCTAAACATATTTTGGGTGAAAGTAATAAATACCTATTATGACAACAACCGTAGTATTGTTTATGTTCCACACAAAAGAGAAATCTGGCCATAACCTAGGGTTCAAACTACTGTGACATTTTTGGTTAGGGAAGACGATTTTTATGCACCCTCAAAATCTCTATTGGTACCAGCCCAGAGTAGACGGGCACTGACTATATATAGGTACTGATCGTATAAATTGAAACTTTTTCTACTGACAGAAGTATATGATTCCACTTGGAAAAAAAGAGACTGTAAAACTTTTTAAAACACTTCTTTAAAAACAATTGCAAAAGAAAACTGGAAAGCCATATTGGATAATATTACTTCAAAATTACAGAATGCATAAGCCAAGGAACACATTAAGTATGAACTTCTGAAATAATCAAATGTGTCTTTATTTTTTCAGATTTTTTTTTATTCTACCTTTTTAAATTTATAATAAAGACATCAAATTATACATAATACTCCTTCCTCCTTTTCCCCACAACAACTCTATGAGGTGAGTTGGGCTAAGACAGAGTCACTGGCCTAAAGTCACCCACCAGCTTTCTTGCCCAAGGCAGAACTTGAACTCAGAGTCTCCTGGTTTCTAGGCCAGGACCTTAACTAGTACAGCAAACTAGTCAGTGGTGAAATTCAGCCGGATCGCATCACATCGCCCGAACCGGTAGTGACGATTTGAAATTGGCCCTGCCTACCTGCCCCTGCCCTTATACGAGTTTCATTTTTTTTTTTGCTTCTTACCTTAATCTGCTGTTTGGTGCATCTATGGAGCCTTCCTAATGATCCCAGCTGCCTCTGGTGCCTGTAAAGAGGTTTAAAGATCCGTGCTGCAGTGTGTTTGGTGCACATGCGCGCACACAGAACCGGTAACAAAACCAGTCGGATTCCACCCCAGAAACTAGCTAAACAATATACAATGTTAAGATGATTATCAGTGCACATTTATGTTATATTGGATATAATTTTTTGTTCTCCTTATAAATTGTGTAAAAACCAGCTGTCACATTTGTATTTGATAAGAGATCATATATTTCCTACCTACTCTGTTGTCTGAACAACTCTGTGAAATTTAAAGTGAGTGGTTTTTGGCCAGTTACTATCTCAAGCATCCAAATTTTAATCTTGACTTCTCTAAGAACTCCCTAAGAAGAGACAGATTTTTATTGTTCCCATGCACACTTTCATAAGTGCTTAGTTAATGGTCTTAATAGTTGGTTTATTTATTTATCTACTGTAAAGAGTACCATTTGTCAGTGATACCAGAAATTAATGGTGGAATTGATAAGGTTCATTCTGCCTTCATCTTCTTTGATTCCTGTAGCTTACAGCACTTTCTGCAGAAACTTCCATCGTATACCAGACATGGAGGTGGGGAAAAGTGCATCTTGAAGCTCAGCCATTGACAAGAGTTTAAGCTCTGTCAGAAAACTTAGTACTATAACATATAAAGCTGGTTTCTTCACATTTGGGTCACAGCAGTAAAGCAGTTGTAGAGTGAAATGAACAGGGAAGCAAGCCATTCTGTTTAGAAGGCAAGGTAGTTAGACTTTGAAAGTACCTCAAACCTAAATGAAGACAAAAATCAGAGTGAAAAGCTTGGTCATGATTGGTCTGGATGTAGAGCAAAATGATATTAAAACAATGCAAGAAATCACTTTAATGGTTATCATTCTAAGTCAAGATTTATGACTGTTTGCTGAGAAAGTCAGATTGATCAACAAACCAGACAAATTTAATGGTTTCAACAGCTTCCTATCCATTTGTTCTATTGATATCCAAATACCCTTAAGCTGGAAGTCAGTTTAGCCTTTGAATAAGTTAGAGATTGGGGAGCTGGGGGATTTTAATGCATTTTGGGAGGTAACATTTATATACATAGATTGTTTTGGCTTTGGGTTTTTTGTTGGGGTATATATAGAGGGAGAGAGAGAGAGAATAAATGGGATCGCTTGTATGTGTTTGCCTACATATTTTTGAGGATTTTTTTTTTGTGGACATGCTTTTATGGGTACTCAGTATGTATTTTATGTGTTTATCTGCATAATTGTCTAGTTGCTAGTTTGCCTTCTATAACAATTGATATTTTATAGGGGGAGAGAGATATTTAATAATCTTATAGTGAAGAAGAAACAAGAAGAACTAGGCACACAAAGTTTTCAGTTTTTTAAAGCTGCACTTGCTGTGTACTTTTGTAGATAAGCAAGAGGTAGGGAGAATAAATCAAGATAGAATTCTAAGTTCAAATATTTCAAGCCATGGTAAAGCAGACCAGCATTTGTAAGCATCTTCAACCAAGAATAAAACTATAGTTTTTTTTTTATTTTGAGCAGAGTTAGATAGCCATACAAAGCACAATTAGGCAAAAGACATCCTGAAAGTATTGTCTGTGAATATCTGATATAGACTTGGATATGAAGAATGGAGCTAAAACTAAATTCATATAAGGAGGATTTATTTGCTTTGCTGTGCTTTTTTCACCCTCCTGTGATTGATATAATCTTGGATTATTTCTAAACTTTTGAAATAGTTTTCATGTTCTATTTTTCTGTACAAATGTACATTTGCTGTACATAAGTACATGGTTGAAAAAGCTAAAAAAATACCAGGAGTATTTATAAAACTAAAACAATGACCAATATTGATGGATATTGCTCTGTATCTAATGTCCACCCTGAGAAACAAAACCAATACTTTTCACTTGATGGGTAACATTGTCTTACCAACTTCACTATTTCCAAAGGGAATTTTCATTTGAAATTCCTAATTTTGATCCAGACCAGAAGTTTGCCTTTTTGGCATGTCTATGTGCTAAGAAGTTTATTCTCTGAGTAGCACTACCATTGATGCCTGGAGAGCATGAGTCAAACAGAAGAAATGAAGATTTCCAAAGTTAGCAGAAAGAAAAAAACAACTAAACAATGGCCACAAATTCTTACAGTTGAAGAAGAAAAATAAAAGGGATGAAATGGAATATCATGAAAAAAATAATCAGGTACCAAAATGTTTGAAAACACTATATTACAACATTTTGTAGTAGATTCTGTTCAGTAATAGAAAACAATAATAGTTCTGTATCACATTTTAAAAAGACTTTCATCCCAAAATAACTAAGGTATCTGAGTCCCTTTTTCTGTTACACCCAGGATCCCCCTTGACTAATGGCTGATGATATGGATCACTGCCATTTTGATGCAAAAAGCTCATGAAAACTTTACTGTAAGCCATGAAATGATCATAACGTAGTTTAAACAAGTATAGAACTCTACAACTTTCCCCAGAGCTATGAAAATAAAAAATGGTTTCCAGCCATTTGCAGCTTTACAGTCCCACACCCAATGCCCACTCTCCATGGCTCTCAGCTCCTTCCAAACATTGAAGGTGGCCCTTTACTATCAAAAGATGAGGCCCATTTTTATGGGAATAATACTCAAATGTGATTATATAAAGAGGCAGAGAGACCTAAAACCAGATCTTGAATTTATGGCTGATACATTGCTGTATATTTTATTTATTAGTTTATTTCATTTATATCCCATCATTAAGACTCTCCTATCAAGAGTCTCATACTTCTGTGACCATTAAGCTCCAAACCAACTTAATTGAATGTTTTTTGCTCAGTTCTCATGAGAACTAGCAATTTAATGTTCCCTTTTTTTATATTCCATCTTTTTGTTCAAATTGATTTGCTCAATTTAGTATAGTCTAAACATTATTTAGCTTGCCAAAATATTCTAGCCAATTTGAAATATTTTTATATAATTCTTATTTTTAATGGTTTGAAAAGAGTTATGGGGAACTGCCATAAATATTTGGAATTATTCAGTTTGAAGTACTTCTAAAGCATTAATTTTAAATGGACAACATATTCTTTCACTATGTTGTGATACTAAAAAGCAATGCGTGTTCTTTACTGTATTGCAAAAACTAACAGAGTTTTGTGGCAGTTTGACTTCTCTAAAGTAATCGTAAAAAATGTGTTTCCTGAAATTAAACCCATAATCTTATATTTTATTTGTTGTTGTTTTTTTGTTTATTGAATTTATACGCCATCTACCTCACTATCAAGCAAATCTGGGCATCTTACAATGTCATAAATAGCAGTATAATACAACTGTAAGGTTAAAAACATTAAAACAGGCATTAAAAGTTAAAACATTTTATTTTCTGCCACTTTAAATGCACGTGCAGTTTCTGTTTTACCCTTTAGCTCAAAATTTGTTTTGGTATTAGTTAGGCATAAGTAAGTAATATAAAATAAAAGGTGTTTTATCAGTTAACATTTATAAATTTAATTTGTTAGTGTCTTGCTCCTTTCATAATATCTTCTCGTGCATTCTAATAGTGAAATAAAAAAAAAAGATCCAATTGTAAAATACTGTCTTATACTTCACAATAATAAGGAACATTAAAAACCTGATGCTAGAAATAAGAGATAATTTTTGCTGGTCCACAGTTCAAAATAAATGCCAGGAATTTTCTTTCTGTTGATCTTCATACAGTTTATTTCTGAACTGGAGAACATTTCTCTCACTTGTGAATTTTCTTTCAGATACCCTGGATCAAGGACTTGTCCTATAAAAGGGACTTCCTGTCTGTCTTCAAGTAGATCAAAATGTTTACTGGATGCAGGTCTATCCTGTGAAAGGACCACTGCTTTTTTTTTACAGCTATAGTATTTGTAAATTAGCTAATAGACTCTTTCAAGGTAGCATCTCTAAATAGAAGGGGGAGAGATTTTCATAAGAAGATACTCCACAGTTTAAATGTAGGTTTTATGACTTCTACCTACATAGCCTGGAGCTGTTGTTTTTCAAGGGCTAAACATTTCACAGATTTTTCAGTGTCCATCAAATTATTTGAACGAAGTTTGAATCGACACAAATAACACAGATGTAACAAGGACTGCCTTGTACATGTAGTTTATGTGGTATATAATACAAAAACATTTTTTCTTTTGAATGATAATGCCTAGGAACCCATGATTAAATTATGCCAAAAACTATTTCTATGTTTGTATTGCAATCTTAAAAGTGACCATTCACTGATCAATTCTGTCTTCACTTTTGGAATGATACTGTTGCTTTATTCAGTCTAATGCAGTCTTAACATTTTTGCTAATCAGAGGTTGCAGGAACTAACTCTTCCTACATTTTCCATCACATTTGCTTTTTCCTTCTGGCATCTTGGCTTCTCCTATGCTACTCAATGCAAAACATGACATCATGAAAATTTGAACATGCATCATCTGCAATGAAGCATGCAGGCAGGAAATGGATAGAATTAAGAGTAGTTTAAGAATGATCCTAATACTCATCTAGGATATAGGTGACAGTGTAAGCTGTTGTTTTTTGTGATTCCTCAATAGTGTTGCTTGTAAAATGTAAGTAGGATTGGACTTACTTAATTGGACAAAAACAAACCAAAGGAGGACATTTGCCAAGGGTTGAAGCTAGCTGTAGTATTGAACTTAAGGAGGAAGTCTTGGGAATTACTTTTTGTAAAAAAATATTAAGAGTGGGTCAGTGGGATTAAGGAGGTTTTCTGCAGTTGCTGGACCCTACAAGAGGCAGAAAAGAATTGAAGGAACAAGGGGAATAAAAGGTTACTATTTTTCTGAAGCTTTCAGAACCTCAGCTGAGAAGTCTAGAAAAATACCGCTGGAGGGTTTGGCAAAAAATTGATCATTTGGAGGACAGAGCATTACAGTTCTGTTTTAGATAATTGTAGAAGTTCTAAAAGAGATGATAGAAAATCTTCTCTACCTTTTCCCCCTAACTTATTTGAGGTGGGAGATTTAACATTGCATGCCATTCTGGAGTTTAAATAATGTGTGTAAAAATATGATCCCTTGCAAGATTTGGAGTAATTGCAGCTTAGACAATATTTTAAAATAGGCATTGGGCTAGTTTGATATGTCACAACTATTGATTGGGACTGAAAACTGTTTGACTATTGAACCAGAATAACAGTATGTTTCTCCTGTGATATCTCAAAGCACAAAACATCCGTTGAATTATATGGAGACAATTCATTTATATGACCTTAATTAATATAGTATATATAATCCCTTAAGTCAAATAGCTAAAAAGTAGAATAAATTACCCTTTAGAGATATTTCTTCCTACATAGTAATAAAACTACACGTTCCTCAAAATTATCTTCTGTTTTAATATACTCAGAATGCTTGGTTTATGAAATATTGCTTTTTTATTTGTTTTTCTTGACATTCAGTGTTTGTTCCTCAGCATATAATTGGACTACAAAACTAAGATCCCTTCCAACTCTTATGATTCTATGATTTTGGTATTTAATGTGTTTTGGAGATTGGTTCTGCAAATGTATTCTTCTGTGTCATAAGGGCTTATGACCAAATTCTTCTCTGCTTGAATTGCATTGTTTTAAAATTTTAACATGCATAGTTTTAAATTTTTAATGGCTTTTCTATTTATTTTTTTATGTTCTGTAATCTGCATTGAGTTGCCCTATTGGTGAGATGGGAAGCATATAAATTAAATAAATAAATTTCATTTGAAAAGTTAGCTTCATAGTGTTTTTACCCAAATCCATCTAAAGCAGGGGTGTCAAATTCGCGTTGTCACTGTGGCGTCACATAACTTATTGCGACATTTTCCCCTTCACTAAACGGGGCATGGGCGTGGCCAGTGCATGACACATCCAGCCCATAGGCTGCGAGTTGTCACCCTTGATTTAAAGAACAAATGAAGTTTTTGAACATAGGAATGTACTGTCATATCCCTGATTAAAAACGAATCATTTATTAGTATGGTGATGGGTTTTTGAAGTTCTAGTGATGAAAAAAATCCGTGTTTCCTGATTTGCAAAACGTTGAAGGCATTTGGATCCAGCTCAGTCAGTACAGAGAAGTAAAAAGGAAGCTTTTCTGAAGATGAGCTAGAGCAGGGGGAACCTTGGCTCTTTCATGACTCATGGACTTCAACTCCCAGAATTCCTGAGCCAGCCATGTTGGCTCAGGAATTC
>JAEANM010015924.1:0-13450 GCA_017656035.1 Myanophis thanlyinensis
ATGCTCTCTACAGTGCAGGAATAGAAGTTCCTGAGCACCTTTGGTGATAGTCTGAAGTCCCTCAGACATCTGAGGTGAAAGAGTCGTTGTCGGGCTTTTTTTACTATGGTGTTGATGTGGAAGGTCCATAATAGGTTTTTCGAGATATTCCAGACATATTTTCGAGATATTCTAGACATATGCTAGGAATCTAACTCTGCCCAGATCAGAAGTCCAACCATTTTTTGTTCTGTGTTGCTGACACAATCTGATTCAGTAGAAAGCAAAAGAAAGAAATCCTGAATTTAAAGAATTTAAGTTTAAAGAATACCTACAAGAATGAACTGGAAGAGGTGAAGGTTACTGGAATATTGTTCAGTGTATATACCCAGATCTCTAATCTATAGAAGAAAGGCAATGGAGAAGAATCAGATCTGCGGATCTGCAGATTATAACGAACTCTGAGGCAAGATAGGTATCTGAGGACTTTACATCAGATCCATGAAAAGATCCTGCATAATAGCAATAACAATAGCACTTAGACTTATATACCACTTCATGGTGCTTTACAGTCCTCTCTAAGCTGTTTACAGAGTCAGCATATTGTTCCCAACAATCTGGGTTCTCATTTCACTGACCTCGGAAGGATGGAATGATGAGTCAACCTCGAGCAAGTGTGAATCAAACTGCCAAACTGCCTGCAGTACTGCATGCTAACCACTGAGCCACCATGGCTCTTAACAAGGCTTAGAACGTGCATCCACAAACAGTCATCATGAGGAAACGAGGGAAAAATCTAAAGAAATTGGCCTGGATGGCTGCATTCAAATTCTCTAAAACACTGAAGAGGAAAAGGGTCATGGAAGTAAATGGAAAGTGGGAAATATCATCATGAAATAGAAAGACTGGAACATAAACAACTAAATTACACTCTGGTCTCCATGAACTATAGGAATTCTATCAGAAAAGGCCAAAACAAATAATGAGAGGCTTCCAAGAGATATCAAAAGCAATAAACGATTTCTTTGGGAATATTAGAAATAAAAGGAAAGTCAAAACTGATATAGCTCAACTGGGAGAAGAAAGTATGAATGGGACGCTGGTGAATAGGCTGTTTCTCAACTTCTGTTTTGTACCTACCTTTTAGAAGTAAATGGAGCCCTAGTTGGTCATCATTTTGCCACAAGGAAGGTGGTAACTGTATAATTAAGAGTATAACTGTTCTAAATATATTGCGGTGTCCTGACCAAATACAATGCATTGTATTGTACAATGCAGAGTGCTGAAGGAGGTAGCAGAGGTGATCAGAGAACTGGAAATATTGAGTGAAATGCCCTGGGGCTCTCTATTGTTCAATATTGTTATTAATGGCTTGGATTTGAAAGTTAAAAGATTTTGTTAAGATTACAGATAACACCAAGCTGGAAGGAGTAGCTAATACTTTAAATGAAAAAAAAATTACAAAATGATCTGGGCAGTTGAGCAGTGGGCTGAAATAAACTGCGCTGGATTTCAAAGAATAGATTTAAAGTTCTGAATTTGGGTAGAAGGCAAAAATTTAGAAAGGGAAAGACTTGCTTTGGCAATAGTAAGTGGAAAAGCAATGTGAGAATCTTTGTTGATCATGAGATAAACATAAACTCTAGTAAATTGGCATAGAACACATGATTGTACTGGATTACCTTGAAAATCCCCTCCAACTCTATGATTCTGTATAGCTTCAAACCCGTTTTATATTGCAAAAGTAAAGGACACTCAACAATTTTAGTTGTCCATATACGACAAATTAACTTTTGAAGAAATTGATTCTGATGGTACCAAGTCAAATAAAGATTTCTTCCTCTTGATGGTATTTCCTGTAATAACAATGTGATCAGAGAGCATTCATAGCATTTCAGGAAATGCCGACAAAAGAAAGTAAGTTCACAAAAGAGTCTGACATTGGTTCACCTCTGACTTTTAAAGGGTTTAAAAAGTCAGTTTTGATCCTGTGTATCTACCCCCTCCCGCTTAAAAAAAAAGATGAATAGAAGTCCCCTGGTGCTGCACAGATTGATTTTTAAGGAAGAATGAACCTAGTCAGACTTCTCTTGTAACTAACGTACACTCTGCTTTGATTCCTTTGCAGCCAACAACCTCCACCAATCTGCTTAAATTCAACAGGATTTTCTGTTTTGGATCCTGCATATCTCACTCTTCACATTGCTATAAACTGGAATGCTAGTCATATCTTTTCTGGAATAACTAGAACGAATTGAATGGTATTATATCTTTGGAAACGTGACAGGACTGTACTCTTAATCTTCACTTTTATTTCTGAAATAGATTTATTTCTTCCACCAGATCTGGTAAAGTCATTAAGATGCCAGCTGTCTGCTCTGGGAGCCACCAAAAATGACTTTTTAAATTTCAGATTAAGCTAAGATTACTTCCCCACCCAGCTCTCATGCAGAATAACATTTGGGTAAATGATACTCTTATTAACAAAAGTTGAAGAGTTCAAAGCATAAATTGTAAGCTTTAAAATTTATAATTACAACAGTATGTATATCTGAGTGCTGTTACCTAGCTCAGGTGGGTAATTATACATCTTTAATACTTAATTATGTTTCTTGGAAACATAATCACCTTGCTCTAACTACTTTATTTTGCAACATTTAGTGCACATATAATGTAAATTATGCATTTAATCAGAATGGTTCTAATTGGACCATTTTCAATTCCCTCCCCTAAATACTGTTATTCATTAGCTGGGCCTCTAAAAACTCCATGCACTATGATAATGTAATTCTCACAATGTATTTTCTCCAGAATTTAGTTTCACTCGAATGGGTTTTGTGAGGACAAAAGTACAGCTATGTAATTAACTGTATTAAAAATACAAAATGAAATGAATCCACCAAAGTTCAACCCTGAACATAGCCCTGCACTGAAAAAGATCAAACAGTGCTGGTCTGAGGAGGTTTCATCTTCTTTGGCAGGAAAAAGTTTATTATTAATTATAAGATTGTATATACTTCCATATATCATGTTTCCGTGAAAATAAGACCCAGTCTTATTTTCTGTTAGGCCCACAATAAGCACCAGGGCTTATTTTCTTCTTTTTTTCCTCACAGCTACAGAGCATATCCGGAAGGCAGGTGCCACCACCATGAAGCTAGGCAAGAGGCAGGGGTGGCACCATGCTGCGGCCTCTGCACCCTTCACACCCACTGTCCTACAGTGCTCTTCTAGCTTTGCCATCCATGCTTGTTGAGGCTCCAAGACTCTGTCTGTTGCTGTGCTAAAATGCCAACTCGATGAGAGGGGATTGATTTTTCTGCAGATTGTTTCAGGAAGGTACGCTGCCACCTACCCCATCATGGCCATGGTCATGGAGACGGACAAACAAAGACAGATGGTGGGATGGAGTGGATAGGCTATGGGTTTTTTTGGGGAGGGGGGTAGTAGGGCTTATTTTCAGGAATACTCGGTAGCAAGGATTCTGAGCAGTTTTTATTAAGATAAGTTGCTATTAATATAAATAATTTCTTGGAAGAACAATGTTTAAACAGAATGCCTCAGCAGAGTCTGGAGTAGTTAAAGTTCTCCCTCATTTGCATTTGAATATGAATTTTCAGGCATTATAGATTCCACTTATGCAAACTGGAAGCAAATGACCTGACCAGCCCTTTTCTTTCTCCCAGTTTGTTCAGTCTTCATTTATGAGTGAATTTAGAACTGGAAATGCTCCAAAGTACAGTTAATGAAATGATGCACAGGGCTTACCTGAGCATTGCTACACCTTTTTCTTTTGTGTCTCTGAATAAGCAGACCGAGTTAAAATGTTACTTGGTTTTGTTTAACAAATTAATAGATCCAAAGTAAAAGGAACAGATGAGGAAATGTTACAGCAATGCATTAAGCTCACAATATCCTAAAATACAGCCTGCAGGGTTTTTTTTAATACATAAGATACATTAGCAACAATAAGATAAACAAAATTTAGAGAAAGGTTTATAATCTGCAATTCGAGTGATCTACAATCATACAAACTAAAGTCCTGAACGTAAAAGAATACTTAGCTTTCTTTATAATTTCAGTATTATTTCAACTATTCCAACATTTTTTGCTATGCATAATATGTATTTGCTGTGTATTCTGTTTAATGTGACCCTCTGGTTTTGCCTTTCTAACAGAAAAACATTCTGCAAGTCAGTTTAGTATTCTGGGTTTTGCACAAATAATGCTATTCTCTGGTTACAAGTCAATAAATCACCTGGATAATTGCACTAATGGAAGTTATTTTTATGTTTGCCCAGGAACCAAGCAACCTTTGCCATGTTCCCAATTCTGCCTCTTATTTTAACAGGCCACAATGATTTGAAAGTTTTGTTACAAAGTTCTACAAAGTTTGGGCATTTTCTATCTTTTTTCTTTAAAAAAAAAAGGAGATACCTGCAATCAAAATGCAAAGAGAATAAAACAATATAATACAAAATAATAATGGGTGAATGTGCTTGAACCATGGGGTTTAACTGTTGGAGGTAGAGGTGAACATCCTGTAATAGGATATGAATACTGCAGATGCTTTCTAACTTGACTGAATGTGCCTATTAGGTGAATATTCATGATTCATTAGGAGGTGCTTTTGCATAGCATTTGCTCTGAAGGATAGTGCTAGTACCAGAATCTTTCATCTATGTTGAGCCAGGAGAGAAGCTTGTATTCTTCTATTCAAACATGAGTTTATTATAGGGAAAGTGGCTTTTTATTCTTTTCAACACAACAGAATGTAGGAAAGAAATTTTGTAAAGGAGCTGAAGAGCTGATATTTTGGTTTGCCAGCCAGTCAGTTGGAAGGATAGCTCTTCAAAAACTGAACAGAATAGCATCAAAGTTGGCAGAGTAAGAAAAACTGCAAAAGAAAGATGGAATTTCAAAAAGAGCTGCATCCATCTTGGTGCCACAGAAGAAAAAAAACACTGCTCCAAAGAATCCTTATATTCTCTGTCAATCACACAGGAGTTGACTTCTGGACTAAACAATGGACTTACCATCAAAATGCTTTGTTGTTCACCAACAGAAACATGGACATGTGGCTGTAACTAGTCAGTACTTTGTAGAATGGATTAATACAGATCAGCTGTGGATGACTGTAATGAATGATGATCTCAGTTTATGATATATGTATGATAAGTAGGTTTGTATGGAAGTTTTCAGTCCTCACCCCCACTTCCCTTGTAATTCTGGACATTTCTTTTATTTTTGTATTTAATTAAAATATAGAAACAAATTGAACGATGGAAAACAAGATGGGAAAGAATCCTGCAATGCATCCCTATGAGCAAATTAGCTGGGCAGCAGCCTGAAATACTATTAGCTGAGCGAGTCTAATCTTCTCCATGCCTTGACAGTCAGTGACCCAGAACTGAGCATATGCTGCCATCCCCCCCACCCCACGACTTTCCACTGCATACAGTGACACAAATACAGATGCAACAGGCAGAAAAAACAGAAATGATGTGTTATGTTAGTTCACAGTACAAAATGCAGGTGTTCTCTCTGCCCTCAGCTGGAATTCAGGCCTAGGAAATTTAGAAGCTGCATTAGCTGCTGTTGCAGATGAGCCATGGAGGGACTGGGATGGGGAAACTCTAATTCTCCTGGTCCTGCTGGAGTTTTCAATAGCCTTTGACATCATAAAACAATGTGTATCTCAGACTGGCCACAAGGATTGAAAGTTGGAGGTTCTGTGGTCAGTTCCAGATAGAGGTGGCTATGGGGAAAAGTCAAGCTTTTCATATCAAGGTGATTTGACGTGAGTTGCTGCAGAGCATTCAATTTACATCTACATGAAACCAGCTTCTTCTATGAATTTAAAGGGTGATATCATCAGTGGGTCAGTGCTATACCTCCACTCTGGGCCAATGTTTGAAGGCTATTCAGGGATCAATAGGAAGAATCAGAGTAGAATGGATTTTACTACTACAATGGCTATAGATTCAAGAAACTTGAGTAATTCCATTGGAGAGCCATCTTGCATTCTCCCAGGCAGAGCAAGTTTGCTATCTGCGTACCCTCATGGATTCATGTTTTCTGGTGAAAGGGTAGGTAGAACTTGTAAGCAAGAGGGAGTCTTCGTAACTCCACATTGTATATTGTTATGAACATTTCTAGAATGGGAGGCTTTGTTGATGGTCACTTTTACCACTGTCACTTCATGTTTAGAGTATTGCAGCTCATTTGAAGTTGTTTCAAAATGCATAGCTGTTCTATACCTAATTAAAGATGCAGGAGACACCAAGTCTGGTGTCGGTTATCAGAGAGCGGGAAAATCCTGCTCTCTGATTGGTTACTACACACACTTGTATATAGTATAAATAGAGGTTTATTACGACTGTTCCTTGTTCTTGTTCTGACTAAACCTGACAATAAAAAGAGCTGATTTCACAAGAGCAACCTTGCGTTTGCTGTTATTTCTCAGAATAAAACAATAGCCAGAGTAGTAATGGTCACAGCTTATTTGCTTCTATTTTGAACAATATGATCCAGCTTGACCTTGATGGAATTAAATACAGTTTTCATAACTCCTGTGAAAAGGTTGGTTGTATAATATTTGTGTAACAATGTCAAATATGTTGCTACTTAAGTCTGAAATACTTAAAAGCATCAAAGAGGCCAACCTATCATTAGATAGAACACAACAACTGTCTTAGGGGACTAAATCTGTGTGCAGAAACAACAAATTGCTGGTTATTCAGTTTGCATTATTACTATTATTTTTATATTGGATAAAGGTGAGGAGAATGAGAATTTCATGTGTCAAAGAATTTACCCTCTTGATTTTGGGTTTTGCAATTGCTAGTCTGTGTCAAGAACATTTAAAATATTTTTTAAAGGACATTTATTTAGTATTTATTTTAAAGTGGATTGTGAGTAACTCACTAGAGACTTTTCTTCCTGTACAATCTTCAGCTCTTCTTATTTAAGAACATCGATATGCAAGCTACAAGCTTTATTATATGTGCTACCTTTGCTTCAGGAGCTTGAGATGGCACAAATAGTAAGGCTATGAAGAGGAGATTGGACAGCTTCAACCCAACCAAACTTGCATCAAGTTTGAAACAAAGTCCTGAATCAAGCAATGCTTTCCCATGAAGAGCTGTATGGGATGTGAATGTTAAAAGGACTTGGATTCAATATACGAACAAAAACCCATATCCAATTGGACAAGTGGCCAGAATCAGCCCATCTTAAAACTGTAATTTGAAATATGAAGATGGACCAATTTTGTCACTCCAACAGATTTAGATCAAGTCAGTGTTTCAGGGGAGTGCAGAGTCATTTTATACAGGCTCAAGACGTAGTACTCTTTCCTCCTATTCTAATCCACAGTAACAACTCTTTGATTATAATTTGAGTGAAAGAGAAAGATTGGTCCAATGAGGTTTCCTAACTCAGAATGGGCTTGAAACTGTTTCTCTTGATCTGATACACAATGCAGAACATAGAGATAGCCCAAAGCTTTTTCAACGGAATAAAACCTTAAATTACAAATTATCTCTAACCCAGGTGCCTACCTAATTACATCACTTTTTTTGTTCACTTGCCCTTGAAAGTACCCCTTTCTCTGCTGGTTAGAATTCATTTTTTCTTTTAGGGTTAAAAAAAATGATATATTATTCCACACAGCAAAGAGAAGCAGAGATGGTTAAAGTGTCCAGTGAGGCAGGCAAATCAGGCAAGGCACACAAGACAAAGCATAGCAAAGGGCAGGATTCCTACTTATTCCTACTTATGACTGGAGAACCAGTACTGAAACCAGCCAAGAAGACAAGTTCCATGATCATGGTTTACCTAGGAATTCCATTTAAGAGTAGGAAGCCAGGAAGGCTGCAGACCATTGGAGAGGTGATTGCACAGTGATAAACATGAGATTAACAGACATGAATAAGCATAAGAACATCAGACTCTAGTGATGAAGATGCCTCCAAAATTATCTTTTCCATTGAAAAAAAAACTAAATTTCATCACTCCCCTCCCCCCATCAAAATGAATAAAGACTGCTAGGAAAAAGTTCAGGATAAGTCTATCCAGCATTAATAGATATGCACAGTGTGTTAGAGGTGCCTCCTACTTACATCCTCCTAGTTGCATCCAGTTACATCCAGCTGCTTTGCCACAGACTGTTAGCTAGAAGTCAAAATGAGATTATGTTATTTATTTTTTCTAAATTAAGCTTCAATTTCTCAAAAAAAATAAAAAATCAGATAGCCTCTTTAATAATGGAAGATCTGCTTTCTGTTTACCATACTGAACAGAAAACACCCAATTTGTGGCAACCTAAATCCGCACTATACTTTCACATACTGGGAAATAAATCTGATATGAACCTGCAGGGTACGAGAAATTGAACCTGGCTGTGCATGGAAACTCCTGCAGAAGAAAGCTTCACAGTGCTAAACTGATCATTCAAATTTACACTGGGAAATCACCATGATGTTTTACCCCAGATTATATCACTGGCTATATGGAAGACTGATAAGGAAAATATTGGCATACCTCTGGGTAGAATAGCTATAAATCACTAAGCTGTAGCAAAGTGAAGCTCAGCTCCCAGCAATTTGTAATCTATAAACTATAAAGAGATAATGTATACATTTTAAACTATGGAAAGTGTGTTCTTATGTAGGGTTGAAATGAACATAATCATCTTCTATAAATGTTAACACAGGAGCCACATTTTCCAAGACAGATAATAAATGTAATTATTGAAAAAATGTCTGAAGACATTCCAGTCTGGCTGATGTGAAACTGAACAAATGGTTGCATGCTTTGTATATTACAATAATCCTTTTACCATAATGAGGATTTGCTCTAAGAGAGGATTTTATACCACTTGGATGGTAAATCTACATTTTAGTCCTCTAAAATAAAATAATATGATCAACTAGATGCCCCATATAAATAAATTTGAACCATAAACAGTTCACACTCTAGATGCCTCTAATTATTAAAAGGGAGCTGTATCCAACTATATGTAAGCTGCAGTACTCAAGAGAGGTTAACTGAAAATGTGATGACAGCCAAAACTTTTTATGTGCAAATATGAAAAACGAGAAGTGATAAAAATTATTCGGCCTAGAAATTTGGCCTTAGGATTTGTGGTTGTGTTCAGTGAGGTTTATACATTAATTTTGGAATTAATTAGAATGTGTGTTGACTTATGGGAGCATAGAACACCGCATCAAATTGGCAACTCTGGTATAAAAAAAAATTAAGATGATGGAAACTCAATGTGATGTTAAACTGCAGAGGGAAAAGAAGAGTTTCTATAAATGCCTGTAGCATGTCTGAATTCTGAGGATTAAATTAGACTTCGCTCACTGAGTATGGGCCTTCCTACAAAGTGCTTAGATCCCACAGACTTAAAGGTTGCTTTCTTCTCATTTGTCTCAATGAGCTCAGTTAGGGCTATCCTTCTTAGGAATGATGTTTGAGCATGGTTTGGCCCTGAACTTGTATAGTACCAAATGCCTGAAAGATCTAATGCATTTTCCCATGAGGAAGATGATGGTTCTTTATGCTCCAAATAACTGTCTATGAAACAAAAGCTCTTGTTTCTCTTGTAAATGCTGTAATTGAAGTAGATGCTTTTGAGAGTTTGAACCTTGGGAAAGTGCAAAGTAAAAGGAGACGGGAGAAGGCCAATGAGTTCCAAAGGTGTAAGAACAAACACACTTTCCTTGCCTTCTGTATATCATTCTGCACATCTAACAGATGACTTTTAGCAATAAGACAGCAACTATAGGGAGCTTCTCCCTAGTGAGGCTTTTGGAGGCCTCGATTGAGGAATGAAAGCAGAGAAGCTTTGAGACTTGCCAATGCTTAAGCATACATCTGCTATACTTCTGCAGAGTAAGGTATGGATTGGAGGGGGGGGGAATGGAAGGGGAGAAGGCTGAAAAGGGCTGTAGTTTTGGAAGCCCCCTTGATACTTGCAGCCTCTATCCAGTCTAGAGTTGCTGAATAATTTTGAAAGGAGCTGAGTTGTTTTAAAGGAAAGTGGTCGATGCACAGCACCATTTGTTTTGTCTAGCTATCATCTGTTCTCAGTGCATTTGGCAAATTTCTAAAGACCTGTGTGAACCCTGAAAAACTGGACACCCAGAAACAATAATGACAGGGAAGTAAATGCCGTGAGCAGTAATGGATTCTGGTGGCATTTTCAAGCCCCACGAATTCTGTCCTCTGCTCTCCTTCCTCAATACATTCCCTGTGAGGAAGGCTATCAGGGACTAGCAGCACATATTTGCATTGCGACAGCACCCCTGAAATTACCTGCAAAAGCATGTCTTTTTGTTCCTTCTGCTAAAGACTTTGATTTTATTGGCAAGATCATCACCGTCTTCTGTTGTCCCCTCTCTGTTCTTTTCCACAACATAAAGCCTACTTCCCACAGCATACAGAAGAGGAGAAATAATTAAGATCTTAAAGTACCTTATAAAGTTTTCTCCTCCCTTTTCTGAACTCACATTAAATACCCAAAGCTGCTTTTTTCCAAAAGGCAATGGACTTTCTTGGTTTTTTTCTTTCAAAAACATTTTGCTTTTTTCATCCAAGAAGCTTCTTCAGATCTGAACTGGAAAAGTTTCTTGGATGAGAAGTGAGCAAAGGAAAAACCAAGGAAGTCCTATTGCCTTTTGGAAACGTACACTTTTGGTACAATCATGACCTGAATGGTTGAGAATTTCCAGAGACACAATATATACGCAAAACAGGAAATAAATTGTACTTTGATAATAATAAATTACTGATTAAAAAAAAGTAAGTAACTGGTAACTCCCCACACACATATGAAAGAAAAATATTAGTACCTATAATTGCTACAATTTAAAGTTTCCTTTCAGTTAAAGCATACTTTGAAAAACATCCTTGCAAAATATTAATAAGAAAACAAATCTCTTTTGTCTTAATTAAAAAAATAACTTATTTAAAGAGTGAAATCTTAGTACATGAGGAAAGTTTAATGAGTTCTCATGAACAATTAACTAAAATAATTCTGTGTTTTAAGCCTATTGGATAAAGCAAAATAAAGAAAATGCAGCTTCTACATGCTGAGAAGCAGAAGAAAGAGGACATTAAATGTGTTTTGCTTCTCTTCCTAAAGTCACAATTAGTACAATGAGATACTAATTAGCAAATCACATTGCTTTAACCTGGTTTACCATTACTTCCTGCAGATGTTTTAAACAGGTATTCAAAGAGATGCGTTTAAGATCTTTGTTTACTATAGCAGTCATGCATACCCATTTTCTATATAGGTAGTCTTTGACTTATGTCTGTAATTGAGCCTGGAATTACGATCCTAAGTCCTAATCATTAAGCAGGTCATCATGTGACTGCACCTGGTTTTACAAACTTTCTTGCGAACAGTCATTAAGCGAATGCCAAGGTTGTTAAGTGATCGTGGTGGGCATTAAGTAGGCCTATTTTCCTCGATGGACAATTTTGTTAGAAACCAGAAGTAAATCCCAGAAGCTTGCAAAAAACACCAAAAATCTTGGCCATGTGTTAGCAGTACACTGCAATTAACTATAAATGTGGGCTTTTGTGCCCCAAATGTGATCAGTGTGTATGTGTGTGTGCTTACCTTTGGGGCTAATTAGAATTTGTGTTCCTCTTTCTGTAATCAAAACATAAAGCCTACTTTATCTAGACTGATCATTTTGATCAGAAATTGGCTCATTTCCCTCTCTCTCTTTTTTAACTGAAAGCCTAGCTTATCCAGAGACTTTCCTTTTCAGTTATCTCTTGTTTATATTCCTCTAATTAACACAATGACTTCGTTTTGCCACCCTACTTCCCATTTTCTTACATGTTATATTGTTCTGCATTTACGGCCTTCCCTGCTTTTGTTATCATTCACTTTAAGATTATTTAAAGGGCTTGCTGCATTAATGTCATTCTTTACTGGTGACAAGGAAATTATGGAAAATGCTGCACAGGCAATTATTGTTAGGTCCTTGACAGTAAAAAAATAAATAAATGGCACAGTTAAATGTGCAACATACCGTAGACTTGAATTTTTACTGTTTCCTGAGTAACACAGGTGTCAAACTTTTCTCAAGCTGTTAAGTCTGTCCACCCACTAAGCATATTGTTCCTGTTCATATAAGTACACTTAATCCAAGTCACTAACTTCTTAAATTCACATAATTGGATCAGAAGAGCCAGTATTGTTAAGCTGTTGGTCTTGAACTGGGGAGGCCCAGGATCAAGTTGTTGTACATTGTTGTATAACAATGCAACCTTTGAGCAAGTCACTCCTATATCACCTATCCTACTTTAGAGTGCTTTTGTTGTTGGATTACAGTTAAACAACACCGCTCCTGTCCTATTTATCTATGTGATTTTGACTTTCTAAGATAAGGCTGGAGAGAAATGCAATTTGAACAAAACTAAAATTATCAAATTTTACCCACTTTTTTTCAGGAAGTTTATGGTATTTCATGATGTACCAGGAGATAGCTGGTAAGGTTTCTAATATCAATTGTTTCCCAATTGTTCGAGAAAGCAACTATAGGCATACAGTAGAAGGAAAAAGGGAGTGGGAAGAGAAATAGCTAACCCTTTAAAATGTTTATTCATACAAAAACTAGTACAGGATATATAGATCTTAGTAGGGAATGTCTTTATGTTGGCTCGTCCTTAACATACAGAAAATATAGTAGTATATAGTAGTGATTTTATAAAATTGAGCCAAAACTATTCATAGGTATATATGTGTCAGTAGTTGCACTGCAAGTGGTCTTCAGTTAACATCCCACAATCCTCACTTGTGACCATAATCAGGGAACATCGCTAAGTGACTGCTGCAGTCATTAAGTGGTATGGTCACATTATATCCCATTCTGTGACTGAATCACTAAACAACAGAAACTCTGGTTCCAATTCCAGTTGTACTACAAAACTACCCATAGCATTAAACAATACAATCTGGAATGATTTCTCCTTTTTAAAAATACTTTCAGCATGTAAAAATCTTCATTAAAATTGCTTCTGCTTCTTTTGCCCCTTTTGTCATTATCATAGTTCATGATTCCTGATTAGAAAATATCTATGAGTTAATCCACAGAATAGGGAAAAGCAGCTGCCAAGAAGGAAGTCACTGATGTAGCAATTATCAGTAGAAACTACTGCATAAACAGGATTTTAAAAATCTTGTCATCAAAGCACATGGGGAGTGGGGGAGTGTAGGCAGTTTCCTTAAAATTCAATATATTTCCATTAAATCCAAAAATAAAAATTACTATCCATGTTCTAAAAATGCTTTAGTGAAGACTTTTAGTTTCAATATGTGAAGACAGCTTTATTATTTAGACCAGACATGGGCAAACTACGGCCCATGAGCCACATCCAGCCCGTTGGGCTTTTTAATCCGGCCCGCCGAACTAGTTACTAGCAGAAGAAAAGTCCCAGAAGAAAA
>JAEANM010015925.1:0-13450 GCA_017656035.1 Myanophis thanlyinensis
ACCTACCTACCTACCTACCTACCTACTTATTTCTCCATTGCTTTGATCCACTTGAAGTCAGTGGCCCAGAAAATGAAGAAATATAAAATATTGAATTAAACTGTTTTACTTTACAATTCAATCATTTCAAATGCTTTGCATAAAACCCAGGACAATTGCCCCATGCTCCTTATTCAGAGGCCCTCCTGTTCTGCAAATGTAGGATTTGAACAAGTGTTAGCAGTGACATTGTTGACCACCCCATCATGCCATCTGGAAGAGTGGAAAAGCATGTGTTTACCACTAAATATCAGAAAAGCATTGTTGGAGGCAGGAGGTGTGACTCAGTAAGTGCTACACACGGGTGCAAGCAGTTAATATCAACTAGCAGCTGCTACCCATTTGGTACTGTACTGTATGCTTTCACTTCCTATATAGTTTGCATCAGGGTACACAGATAATGCTAAAGGTATAAAGTTGGGGCTCTCCCTACTTTATATTTTTTTAGTAATAACTTTGTCAGGCTACAGCATCAGGCACCAAGAAAATCTATGGTCACTGTGAAGTCCCCATACTGCTTCAAAACAGTGATTCAGGAATTAGCATGACAGGTGGTTTTCCAACTTCCAGTGATAGATAACTTCAGTGCCAGTGAATCTACAACCAGTCACCTTGTCAAAACTTCCACAAACATGATGCTTGCTCACTACTCCTTGCAAATAGTTTTAAATAAAGTTGGTTTTCCTTCAAATAAGCATATGCAATATCTAATTGTCCTGCAGAGATTGGAGTAGTTCCGGACACTCATCTTACCCTGAAGTGCAAGAATTTAGAAAAGAATGAGTGGATATCATATTACTTTGCTTGGTCAGAACTCTGGGAACTCTGGATTTTCCATACCAGGAGTACATTGTTATAACCTGGCCTGATCACTAATATAGAATTACTTGCTTGCAACCTGCAGAATGCAACCTGGAACTAAGGAGACATTTCCTGAGAGTTAGAACTTAATTAATCAGTGGAACAAGTTGCCTCCAGACATTGTGGGTGCTCCAACCCTGGAGATTTTAAAGAAGAGATTAGACAATCATTTGTCTGAAATGATATAGGACCATGATGGTGAACCTAAGGCACGGGTGCTACAGAGGGCATGCAGACCCATCTTGCTGGGCACACAAGCTGTCGGCCAACTTATCTCCAGCTGAGTATGCACATGCGATTGCGCATGCACTCATGTGCAATTGCAGAGACCCAGCTGGTCTTCAGGCCTGCGCTGTGCATGCGTGTGATTGCAGCAGGAAATCCAGCTGGTCTTCAGAGCTCTCCTGCGCATAAATATGTGATTGCTCATGTGTGTGTGAGTGCCTGTGTGCAGTGTGCATGCATTGCATGTGCAAAAGCTGAATGCATGTGCAGATGGGGGGTGATTGTACATGCAGAGCACATGGAAGAGCTGCACACAAGTGTGGATGGCATGTGCAAAGTGCGTACTTTTTGGCACTCGGTAAGTAAAAGGTTTGCCATCACTGATATAGGATTTTCTGCTTGAGCAGAGGATTGGACTAGAAGACCTCCAAGGTCCCTTCCAATTTTGTTATTCTGTTAGAATCTTGATTATTATGGCATCCTGTTTGTCATGTCTAAATCACATGCCAGCAGCTCTACTATATTGCTCTTGTGAAATTACCTTTCCCCCATTTCTAGGATTACAAACAGTGGTCTTTGGGAACCTGCATTGAAAAGATTTTGCCCCTTTATGTTCCTTTCCCTCACCATACTTAGCACAATGGAGTGGATATCCCTATGAAATTTACGTGGATGGAAAAAAATCAGTCTCTCATTCTCATAAAACCAAAATCCAGCAAAACAATTATGAAGAAAAAATTGTCACATAATAAAGCATAACCCCTGTCTCTGCTTTAGCCTTTGCCCTAGTAGTGATCCTCTTGAAACAGCAAAAGTTAATGGTTTGAGGAAAAATCTGGATTTCTGAAATCATGCCTTATTTGAAATCACTATATGGTATTTACTTATGCATTGGTAAACTTGTTAGGTCTCAGAAATTAAACACCATCAGGTCTGCTTCACATTCAGTTGAGTCTCTCAGGAAATCCAAGGACTGTAGGCTAGACCAGGAAATAAGATAACCCAGAAGAAAGCAAAGGGAAACCATATCAGTGCTGCTGTCAAAACCTACATGGCTCCATGAAGTTACTAGAAGTCATTTGAGTCATAACGTATTTATCTTCTGTAAAATTACTTTAGCAGACTGGTTTGGTTTTTTTTGAAACACATGAATTAATGCCTACCTATAACAATTAATCCATTAGCTCCTCAGAGCTACTTGCCTTATATTAAACATTGGGAAATGTGACATTAGGGATATGATTGTTGTGTTAAGGATGAATGGCAAAAGATTGCAGCAGTCTAAAGTAGAAACGGGCAATATTATGCAACTAAATATTTCATCATGCTTGATCATTGGCCATGTTGGGTAGGGGAAGCTGGAATTTAACAATACAGGGACAAGTAGTACTTATGTGGCAATTGCCTTATTTAGGAATCATTCATAGTTAAGACAATGATGAAATAGTAATATTATGACCAATCTTTTATGATCTTTACAGGTCTATAAAGAAAAAGAAAACTGAAATAAGATCATAAATATAGTTATGGTTTAATTTAAACCACACATTCATTGCTTTGCATAACAACTGTGTTGCCAGTCCCAGTTGTGACAAGGACTACCTGTAGGCAGAAGGTCATATGTTGCTATAAAGATAAAACAACAAAAAACCAGAAAATGCTCACTGAAAAGAAACCATATCCAAGTGATACCATATGTGAACCGGAACAGTCCCAGTTCAGACTCTGCAGTTTAATAAAATTAATCAGGAGTGACTGAAGAAATGTTCTGCTTTAACTCTTGACAGCAACAGTGAACAGCAATAGAGAGAGCCAGTGGTCTGATTTAGTACAACAAAAAGGGAAATAAAACGTATAAACCTATATCAGTCTCCCCAACTTGATGGTTGCATTTGCTTTGAATCTAAGTTCCCTGGCCAGCATGGAGTCATGGCTGAACCTAAAAGGTGAACTGAAGAATAGTGGTACCATGCCAGTAATGCTGTCTAATGTTGTGTACTGCATCTTCTCATCCTAGATTCATAATTACTGAAACTGGGTTTTTTATTCAGGGTGAATTCTATGTCACTGCATTTCGTACCATGTATGACTGTGCATGTAATGAATAAAATTTGATTTAATTGATCTGATTTGATTCTTATAACAAATCATAGAAGCCACAGTACTAAATAGTCACTTGTGTAGCATAGTTGTGCACTTCTGATTTGTTGATGATCATGTTCTTGGGAGTTGGGAGGCCCTGGAAGATCGCTCACAGTCAGAACAAAAAGTTTTCTTGCTTATCTTAGGTAAAATATTTCTGCTGGACCTGTGTATGACTCATTGCTTATCAAGGTCTCACTCTATCTGAGTTGCATTTACAAGATTCTAAGATTTAGTCCCAATCCTGGAAAAAAAAACCTAATAAACTTGAGGTGGGCTAATATGTGATGCAATACTTTTAGTATGCTTGTAGTTTTGAGTTAGTGTTGAGATAATAGAACAGTAAATAAGGAGAACTATCTTTTCAAACTTCTTATATTAACCTATAAAAAATCTGACTTTGCAATGTGCTGATATATATCTAAAATCTTTGAGGCCACACATACAGTAAATTCAGTGGATTATCTCTGAGCAGCTTTTCAGCTGGTTGATTGAACAATTTGGTTTGGGCTTTTTAAACAATGAGGAGAAGGGATATCACTCTTCTCCACTTGCCATATTTCCAGTTTAAGTTGCTCCCCTCTCCATGATCCCCCACCTCAAATTTAAAATTAAGGAAAAAGTATGTATTTTGACTCAATAAGAAAAACAATAGAAGGATCAATGTAAGATAATATTTGTATCTCAGGGTAGAACTTTGGGAGCATTACCCACCTAGGAACATCATCAATGCCCTGATGAAGTTACATAGTTGGGTAATGAAATGTCTGCAAGAAAGCAATCAAGCTCAGAGAGCACCAAGGACTCCACAATGTAAGGAATCATATAAAACATAGAAATGACAAATACAGCTTTAATCAGCCTTCTCTCTCATTTCCTCTCCCCAAGAGAAACATTTCATTTCTCATGGCAAAATTTGCATAGCTTATTTTCTTTATAAAGGCTTGTATGGGATAGTTAACTACTTAGGCATATATCTTAAAATTGTGATGCATAAAAATGGCATGACATAGCTGCTTGAAAATTATTTGGGAACCTTGGAGAATAGAACATGTGAGAAGCAATATTAGATCCCAGGGATAAAAAATGAGAACACTAGATTGAAAATGTTCAGGCAATAGAACAGATAAAGTCAATGAATGCTTTAAGGATGTCTTTCTCAATATGGCACTCTCTAAAACGGACTTTCAATTCTCAGAACAACAAAGAAGGATGGAGGGAAAGGGAAAGTTAGGGAAGGATGATATATAATGTAAAAGAAGCAAATTAAATACCATCTGATGACTGTTTAAAACATTAGTGCAATAAACATTTGGGGAGGAATATTTGTGAGTGCATGGGAGTTTTCTCATTAATGTAGGTGTACATGACTGGTTTTAATGATTTCAGAGAAAATGTCATAAACAAAGTGGACTAAGAACCTCCTGATATTTTTTAAAAAAAGCAGCTGAATAATAACAATAGTAACTGGACAAATTGCTTGTTACTTCATGCATTGATAGCTTCATGGTGGACCTAGGCAAGTGCAATGGACAAAGGTTTTCATGAATCAATTATCTTAATAATTAAGGAGGTGCAAGAGGATTTCATGAGGGTTCTTACAAGGACTCTTGGCATATTTACCTTTCCCAGAAAAACCCTGCATTTCTGTCCAGAATACTCTTGTGTCCAACACAGCAAAAATGCAAAACATCTTATCTTCTTAGTGAAGTGGATGTCCTTATTAAACATCGTGCCAAAATGTATTACAAAATAGGTTAGATAATTGTAAATTGAATCATATTTTCGCCCAAGAATACTTTCCAAAACAGTTTATAAGTAAAATCCACACAAATAAGCTATTTAAATAGGAAATATATTGCTATGGAAGGGATAAATTATCTTCTTGACCCTGTCAATTGCTGAGGCAGTCCAACTCCACACTCTTCCTCCATAGGGAAAGACAGAACAAAAAGAATTGTTACCAGTAATATATTTTGAGGCTTGGTGATAAAGTTAAGGAATACAGGATGGAATAACATTTATGGTTACCTTCAAAAAATGTCCCATGTTAAGATCTATACAAGTTGTAAATCACTTTACTGTATCTGATAGGCTCTTGTTCATGCTTACGAATGGTGCCTTTGATTTCTTGATTTATCTAGCCTTTATGTCCTAGTATAGCAGAACTAAGAGCAGAATTCCCCATTACTTGTCTTTTAAATGTAGGTGTCAAAGATTGGGCCTTGGCTATATAAGATATAACTGTTCTTTCCCCAAATTGAATTTCCATATTCAGCAGAAATGTCTGATATCAACTGAAATTGAACTAGGAGCCATCATAATCATACTTTGCTTTTATCATCAGCCTGTGCTCACTGGGGATAGATTGCCTCTATATATACAGAATACAAGTCATAGCAAATGGCCATGGATGGATGTTTGTTGAAATAACTCAAGTCTTTCTGCAGCTCAGTATCATCATAAGTCGTTTCACTGAAATCTAACTGGCTTACCTAGATGATTCTTGGTTTTATCAAACAAGAAGTCCCTTAATTTTTGACATTGCAATTAAGTCAGCAACAATATACACACACATACAATTGTTCAAAAACACAGGAATAAAATTGTACTGGAATTAAAACAGAGACTCTACAAAGATATAAGGATGTAGAAGTTTACTTGCATTTATTTCCACTTACACAGAATTTAGAGACATATGTGTTATCCATCCCACCCATCCACTCCCCATCTCCAGTTGTTGTCTGCCAGCATTTATCACAAAGGAGATAACTATTCAAATGAATATTTGGCATATCCACAGTAGTCATAAAGGGATCTGACTGACCTTCTGCAAAAATCCCACCACTCTTCTCCTTACCCTCTTCTCTTGATTGACCAAAGGGGTTGAGAGAAGAGAAACCTTTACAAGCAGACTGTCACTGAATCTAAACACCTTTGCAGATAGATTGAATTAATTAGCTATATTTTAAAAAAAAACTTACTTTTTATCCATTCTTTATTCTTCAAACTGCTATTGATTAAAGATTCTCTTACACCCAATCTTTACCTGTTGAATTAACTGAAATTTAGTCTCTGGTAATTGCACTTAGAATCAGTATAGTAATTAGTTTAGTTATATGTTATATTTAAAGATACTGAGAGAGGTGCAAGTTAACATTCAACAGCAACTCTGCCCCCCCCCACCCAAAAAAAAAAAAAACCCTAGTGTTTTGGTTACACTAGTTCAAATTACTTCATCCACTTCCTTGAAAATATCCTCCGGCACCCAATGGAACAGGTGAGAACATCTAGAGGTTGCAACTTTGGTGGGACTGGACTGACATATCCTGCTGTGCATCAAGGGAAGAAGGGGGCATGTAAATGGAAGTGCTGAATTGTACTGATACAAATATACCAATATTCCTGGTAATCACCGGTGAGAATTGTTTTCAGGATAAGAGACAACTGTTTGGTTTAAAACTTGATTCGTTTATGCAATAAATCAAGTCAACAAGCTGAATGAGACGTGCTTTTAGAAGGAAGCTCATTAACGACCATGAATCTTACTTTGAAATTACAGCAAATATCCATGGGGTTCGGTTGTTTAAAGATCTTTCAACGATAGGGAGGGGGGGAGTGGAAAAAAGGCGGGGGCAAAAAGATGGAGCAAAATCTCTGGAACAGAGATGCTTATCCTTCCTGATTGCCGTTGACTAAAACAGAGCTGGAAGCCCTGGAAGAAAAGGGAGGCGACGCAGGACGGGAAGGCAAAAGCTCTGCCTTAAGTTAAAAAGAGAAGAAGCGCGCCGGGAGCAGAAGCCCCGCGTTGGCAGCGCCACATTGAGGCGGCGGGCGCGCCGAGTGGCGGGCGCTCTCGTCCCGAGGAGAAGCCAGGCGTTGCGGCAGCCGGAGGGGCCGTGAGGAGCAGCTCATCTCCGCCCGTTGCTCTCTCAGGCGCATCCCCAGCTCAGCTCTGACTCCGCCTGTGCCGCCGCCGCCGCTTGGGCTCCGCGCCGCTTTTAGCCGCCGACGCTCGCCCGCTACCCGAAATTCTCCCGCCGCCGCCGCCGCCGCTGCTGCCCGAGGACCAGCCGAGCGTGCCCACCCGGGGAGTCATGCCTGCGCCCGGCTGCCTCCGCCCCGCCTGCCTCCAGCTCGGCGGGTGAGGCAACCTCCGCCTCCGCTGCCGTCGCCCAGGTAAGGCTCAGGGAAGCGCCTTCCCTTTCGCCTCCTTTCCGCCAGCGGGCGGCTGTTTTGTGGGACTGCGCTTCCCGAGCAAGCCCGGAAAGTTTCCAGCTTCGTCCTTTCCCTCAAGTCTTTGCTGAGAGCCGCCCGGCTGTGGGTGGAGGACGGACCGTGGGGTGAGGGGGGGGGGAACGGGACAGCCCATGGGGGGAAATGAGGGAAGGGCGGGGAGAGTTCCTTGCTCAGTCCCGGACGGAAGTTCGTCGGGCGGCGAGGCGCTTTTCGCCTCGCCCTCGGGAGCCTTGAACGCGCGGGAAAGGTGGCTTCACTTCCCGCCACGCCGAGGAACCTGAGGGCGAGCCCGGGCTGTCGTTACTATGCAAGGTTAGTGGGCTTGTCGTTCCGAAGCCTGGGCTACTGTCGGGGAAATCCGCTGGAGCGGCTTGCCCTAAAATGCCATTCCTGGGCGGTTGCGCTGCATCCGGGGGAGGAGAGCCCCCTGCCGTTTCCTCACCCGCCGCGACTCCTGCAGCCTCTCGCACCTGGTGGAAAGGCTGGAAAGGCCGCTTCGAAACGCCGGCGCTGCCGCCTTCGAGAAGCCTGAGCACGACTCAGTAGGCGCTGGGCTCTAGCTGGAGACAAGTCCCAAGCTGAGCAAGGCACTGACTAGTCCCAGGTCTGGCGGTTACTTTTGTTGAGGAAAAAAAAACTCCATAAATCCAGTTTCTGAAGAAAAACCTTGGATTGGAAGAGGGGAACAGACACTATGGATTTAGGAAGGATATGGGAGTTCCTAGTGATGTTAATTAGGCAGAGGATGATCCTCAGCCATCCCTTATGGCTCTGTAGAAGAGGAAGGGATTTGAATCCAGACCTGGAAAGTTAGGGTGAAAGCATCACCTTTGTTTAAACAAGGCTGGCTCTGTAGGTAGACTTGATATTTATCAGAAGCTCAGTTTCTCTCAAATCTGGACACACCTCAAAAGGGTCTGTTCTGGTCCCAATATTCCCAGCTGTGGCTGTGCATTCTGGGCATTTCAGTCTTGAGAACACCAGTTTGGGGGAAGGCTTGTTTGCATCTGAGTACTGTAATTTAATTTATGCCATTATAATCCATCATTTTCTGGGTATGCTGGAATCGTGATGATTAGAATTTCCTACCAGACCCAACCTATGTTCAGGACACCAGATTATGAAGAGCTGGTCTAATCTACAGTTATCTAAATGATTAATAAGTCTCAAGATATCAAAATAGTTGGTGACAGGGAAAGCCTGGAGTCAAAACACGTTGGATGAAGAAGCCACCTGAGAACAATTAAAAGTATGATAGGAAGACTGAGAGCATGCCAAACAGGAGCAAGAGCTTATTGGATTTAAGGTTAGACAGAGCCTCCTTCTCTCTCCCAGCTTTGGGGATCTATTAACTATTGGACCACAATGGCAGCATTTCAGAATGCTTAAAGCCTGTAAATATTTGTTTCGTAGTCTGCATCCGTTATTGCTTTTTCCTCACATTGACTGTTATTTGAATATAAAATTGAAAGCTTGGAAGAATAAACCTTTGGTCTCAGTGATCAACATAGATTGGACCCTGAATATAAAATTAACACTGGCAAAACATATATTCATTTTAAAAATGGATCTCCATTGCTTTCTACCTGTCTTCAATAACATCCACCCTTACACACATAGGAGGGGAGACAACCTCAGGGACACTTCTATTGACTGGCCCCTGTATTGCAAGAGTCTCGTACCCCATTTTCCCTTCTCCTTCAGCTCATCCTGTGAAGGCTGAACCAACCAAACTTCATCTACTATGTCCTGCTCTTCGGAAGCCTATCTTGCTTCTGGATATGAGATTGGATATCCCTCTAGGCTTATTGCTGTGACACATTTCTAGCTGTTTCCTCCAGGCAGGTTAGTTTTGTCCCAGAGGTAGTTTTTGTCACTTTCTTCAGAGGCAGCAACTCTTTCGGGAGAATAGCTTTCTCCCTTCCTCGCTCTCTCTTATTACAGCAGGGCTAGAGATATGGCTATCATCATATAAACTAACATGGAGTCCTTTGGAATGTGTGAGGGGGTGGAATGCAGCAAATCAGGTGTAAAAACACTGGAAGGCTTTCCTTCTCTGACTCTGGAAAATTTGGCTTTATAACAGGCGCTTCCTGTGATGGTCCTCCTGCCTCCCAGACTGCTTTGTAGAATAGAATCCTTTCTTCCTTGCAAGAAAAGTCGTTCCCAGCTATGCTTTCATCTTTATGCCTGGGACTGATTTCTCATGCTGGTTTACCGGATTGTTGCATGCTGATTCATTAATTAATTGCAGCTTTAAAATGTGAAGTTCAAATCGAGTTTTGTTCAAACTGCTATTCTAAAAAAAAGGGAGTTGCTTTTCATCACCTATGCAAGTCTTGTTATCTTCACATTTCCAAGTGTATGTTTGTTATTTAACTAAGACATGCTTAGTGGAAACCTATATTTTCTATTTTCTATTGAAGATTAAAGTATACTAAACTGGCACCTAGTTTCATTTCAACCATTTGACTGGTTTGAGGAAAGACAATGAATTAAATACATACACACTCCTAAATCTTAAATTGATTGCTCTAACTTTGCTAAGAGACTCAAAAATGCAGTCATGCAAAGCTTCATATTTTCAAGATGGAGGGAAATTATACCATTCTATTGGAGAAGGACATACAGCTTTGCAATACACTTATAGCCAATCCCAGTTCAGGGCTGTAGGACACAAAAGTGACTAGGGGAGCTCTGTTAGCAGAAAGTGTTGAAAGAAAGATCAGGGGCTATGTAGAATCAGTGCTAGAGAAGCAAGGCGAGTAATAATTTGGTAAGAATGCATATAGGAAAGAAACTGTGGATTGAGTAATAGAAGATGCCTAGGGATAACCTATCCTCAGGTTTTTAGGTGGTAAGTATGGGATTAATATTTAAATTCAGAAAATGGTGGGTTTATATAAAAAGAAATTATATAATCCCCTATAATCATTTATAGGAAAAATGCTATAGTGGTCTACATAGATTTGTGTAATGCCACAATAGTTATTTTTGTCATTAGTACACAAGGATCTGCTGTATGCATTAATTGTCTTGTTTATCTAGTTTAAATGGTGGCAACGCTTCTGTAATTTTCATGTAAAACCATCTATGTCGGCTGTCTTCAATCTGGCAATCTCCAGATTGTAACTCTCAGAATAAGCCTGAAGTGTTAGGCTAGAGAAGGTTGGTGGATACATCAAAAATGAATTGAAAAAGAGAAACTACATGAGATGCAATTTACATTATGTGAAAAAGCCTAAAACAAACTCTTTAAAAACAAACATTTTGTTTGTTTCTGGTAACAGATAGATTGTAGAATGCAGAACTAAACAGGGTCTGCTTAACCTCTTTTCCATCTTCCTTCACCTTCTCTCCCTAATATTATCTCCATCTGCTATTCCTAGAACAGTTCCAAAGCCGAATTTGAAAGGGCAAATGTATGGAATTTAGCTAGAGTGGAAGAAGATGGAGACAAATACTTATCATTAGCTTATCCCTAAAAATATTACCTACTTCCTTCTCCCTTTCTTTGCCATTTTCTAAAATTATATTATTTTGAAAAACCCTCATGTTCTTTTCCAGGCTTTTTCAAACATATGCTTCTAAATATCCCTTCTTTCTGAAGCATCTGGGAAATTACTTCCCCAGAGAGATGTTTTATGAGGACTTTTATAAGAGAAAGATGTGTTTGTCAGATTTTGCTTTATTCCCTCAACTTTTTCTTTTTTTAGAAAGAGGTTTTCAGAGCTTGTCTCTGGAGAATACAGATCTGAAAGACATAGACATTTGTTGAGTTAATGGACTAAGAACCATGAGTCAATCCAATATTTGTATTCCAAGGCAACCTACATTCAGTGTTTTAGAATAACCTGCAAGCTCACAATAATATTTTTGGCATTTCCTCAACTCAAGGGTCACTGTTTCCACTATCTGAATGCAGAAGAGAAAGGAATAAAGATAGAACAGATTAACCACAGTAGAGGAGCAAAGGATCTATAGATTACAGAGCCTTGCTTGGAGATTTCTTACCTATGTGGTCCTTAAGTAGGACCCTGTGGATTTCAAGGAAAAAAGGTGCTTTGGAACATGCAAGGGTGCCCACATATTCTTGTTGGTGATTCTTTAAACTAATTGCAGCAGGACTCCAAAAGGAGACATTTAATTGAAACTCTTGCTGGAGGGTTGCATAGGTGCTCTTGTGCACCTTTCTCCTTCAAACTCCAATTTCTCATAGCCCTAATTGTTAAAACACCAAATATTCAAGACTTTGGGAGAAAGGAAGGGAATCAAAGTTCAAACATGGAGATTGTCATTTAAAGTGGTCAGATTGAGCAGTACTTTTCATTGAAGCCAATAGAATTTATAACTATGACTGCTGATGCAATTTCAGCATTTGAGCTGAAATAACATATGAAATATGATAATCATATTCTTCAACCATTGACCGATTGACAGAAAACAATGGCAAAAAAATGAGTGACAAATGATGCGGTGAGAAGAAAAAAGGGAGACCAGATTTCAAATGAATGTTACACACTTCCAAAGAGTCAAGCTTTAAATGATTTTTGAGCTGGGTCAGCTGCACTGCGATATATACAAATATCTGCAGACTAATATGCATAGAAAACAGGGCCAAAGCAAGTTGGTTGTGTGGATTTGCCCTGTAATTCTCAGCAGGTGAACTGTCCTGAGATCCTCTTTCCCAAGCAAACAGGCCAAAGTTGATTTAGTTCTTCAACCTGTCTCCCTAGCTATCAGCTGGAGAGATCCTATTAACGATAATGAACAGATCATGATACTGCATGTACTTGTTAAATAAACTAATTAGTCCAAAAAGCCATCCAAAGTACAAATAGGTAAAGTGATGGTGAATATTTAAAAATGTTGGCCAGTAGCCTTTTAAACACTCAAGGATTTCTATGAAGAATATTTTTTGTTATTTTTTGTTCAAAAACTTTGTACTAAGAATTGTTAATATTGTTTCAAATGGTAAACAAATATGTAGAGTATGTTCTGGTACAAAATTTAGTTTAAGAGGGCCTTCATAACTGAAAAGATGGAAAGACATAAACAAATACAATTATAAAATTCTAGTTTAGCAAAAATGAATGCCTGTATTCTCAAAGGCAAAAAATCTAGGAAGAAGTGCTTTTCTTTAATTGGTAATTGCACTTTTAAAATGTTCATTCAGTAATCCATGATTGCAGAAAGATTGAGAAATCCTCTAGAATACTGTCAGATGTTCAGTGCCTGCATTTCAGTCTTTTCCCTGGGGCCTAAGATAAGAGAAAAAAACACGAAATACTTTGCAAAGCAGTTCGGTCTGTAGAATTTCACATTTACTTGTTACAACTTCCAAACCTAGTGGTTAAAGGCTGTGTTTTGCATGCAAAAAGACTTAGAGGCAGTTGTTGACATTTCCTGTTACAAAGCAAAGTAACAGACAAAGGAAAGAAGATCTTTTCCTAAACAGACATTACTGACCTATATGGAGGAAGAGTCCAATCTCTTCTGCATTTCAAGAAATTTTGCTATTTTACAAAAGATCAATATACATATTTGTCTTAATTTTATGACAGCAGCACTCAGTTGTGGCTTGAATTGACACTTCAGATAATGTTCATATGCTCCTGGTACCTTGATACTAATGAAATCGTTTCACACATTCATCTGTAAATGGTATAAAAGTATTAGAATACATTCCACTAAAAATTAGCCTTTACTTTGTAGAAATGTTTCCTGTGTCCTTATATTTCAAAGTAAGAGAAGCTGATGGTTTGGGCAGCTTGAAATCATAAAGTTTCACATTCTGGAAAGCAGAAAATTCTATAATTGTATCTTATGGATAATTCCTCTTCTTGAAAGGGTGACCTCTGTCTAGTGCAGGGGTCTGCAACCTTTAAGACATAAAGAGCCACTTGGACCCGTTTCCGAAGGGGAAAAAAAACCTGGGAGCCGC
>JAEANM010015926.1:0-13450 GCA_017656035.1 Myanophis thanlyinensis
TGGCTCCTTCATGACTCGTGGACTTCCAACTCCCAGAATTCCTGAGGCAGCCATGGCTGCCTCAGGAATTCTGGGAGTTGAAGTCCACGAGTCATGAAGGAGCCAGAATTGCCCACCCCTGTCCCAGGCTATATATATATATAGCCTTAAAAAAGTCTATGGAGTTGAAATCTTTATCCACAAGGCATAAAGTGGCCCAAGTTGGAGACCCCCCTAGTCAAGGGTATCCCAAAGGTGGTTGGTTTTTTTCTGGCTGGATTTTCTTGTTTGTTTTTTATCCTAGAAGCTTCTTCAGCTCTGTGACTGGTGGGTAGGGAGCCCAGTCAGAACTGAGGAAGCTTCCCAGAGCAGAAGCGAAATGTCTTCAAAGAAAAAACAAAACAAAACCAGAAAGTCTAGTCGCCTCCTGAAAAAAAATAAAAGTACCTTTAGGACTCCCAGGCTACTTCTTCATTTTCTTCTTGGGGGAGTGAATTAAAGGTTTGCTGGGTAGGCTCAGATAACAGGGGGGTCCTCAACTTACAACGTTTAGTGATCAAAGTTACCACGGCACCAAAAAAACCACCAGTTTTCATACTTAACGACCGTTGCAGAATTTCCTCCGTGGTCACGTAATCGGGATTCAGATGTGACGGTTACACTACAGTGTCTTTTCGATCTCTTTTTTGCAAACTCCCAACCAGCAAAAATTAATGGGGAAGCCTGATTCACTTAAGGATGGGGTTACGAACTTGGCAACTGCCCTGATTCGCTTAACAACAAGAAAGTTTTTGAATGCTCCATAGGTTACAGATCTTTTATTTATATTTATTTAGACTTTTTTTTTTTTTGGCATTGGTTAAAATGAAGTCTAGTATTCTATTTTAACGGTTTTATCCCATGCAGAATATCCCTTTAAGGCTGCCTTCTTTTTTAAAACTTTGCCCACCTTTTGCTTTGAGCAAAACAGCCTCAAATTCAGATCTTTATTGTCAATGTACAATGTGTGTGCGGTGAAATTGAATGCAAAGTCGATGCCTCCCCAAAACGGCAACAGAAGTTGTGAGTGCGCCAACAATACTGCAGGTTTTAAAGAAGAAATCGGACCAAAGTTTTGTGTGAAATGATATAGGATCTCCTGCTTCAGCAGAGGGTTTGACTAGAAGACCTCTACGGACCCTTCTCTTTCTTAATATTTTGTTAAGGTGATTAAACCCCATCGTCCTCAGCAAACATAACCCCACATATCTGAATGGTGTGAATCTGGGGAGAAAGAGAAGCCGGTAGTTTGAAAGGGAATTGAAGCTGGAAGCTACAAAGAAAAAAAATAAATGGTATTAGCATACCAAAATCACTCCTGGAGGGGTATTTATTCCTTCTACAGATCTCAAGCAAAGTTGATTTCAAGAGGTTGCTTTCCCTTTCAAAATCTATTAGGTTCCAATTTACTCTAAACTGTGGTTTGTTGGATAATCCACACACATAGAATCCACATATAAATAAACCTTCACCTACGGCTTATCAATTACGATGAAATGCACTAAGCCCAAGCCAGACTGAATGGGGTGGCTGAATAGGATGATAAATATGAATTTAACAACAGACGTACATCTTGAGGGCTGTTCATTGTCACTCAGAGGCAAGTGAACTCATTATTTGTATCATTTCTTAAATGCAGGGAGACTCCCAACTTCCAGAATACCAAATCCCCTTTTGATCTTACAATATCAGAAAAGGAATTGACTTACAAGCAGTGACGACATGGGAATTTCTCTGGAACACCAACTGGAAATCTTGCTACCCTGAAGTCTTGCTAACCCTCTAGTAACTTTATTTAGGTGATCAACGTTACACAGCCCGTGATTGTTATGAGTTTCTAATCTAATCCTTCGTTTAATCAAATTTGAAGGTCTGGAAGAAGTACTGAAAGCTTGGATCCTACTACATAGCCTGAGTAATTATGCTGAAAATGGGTTTTGCTCCTCCACCTCTGATGGCGGGACACGTTGTAGATGATCTCTGGAGGATCCAAGAATGGATCTTGATCTCCTCCTGATGGTAGGACACAAGATAGGACATCTCTGAAGGATCCAAGAATGGATCTTGATCTCCTCCTGATGGTGGGACACCTTGTAGGATCCAAGAATGGATCTTGATCTCCTCCTGATGGTGGGACACAAGATAGGACATCTCTGAAGGATCCGAGAATGGATCTTGATCTCCTCCTGATGGTGGGACACCTTATAGGATCCAAGAATGGATCTGGATCTCCTGATGGTTGGACACTTTGTAGATCTCTGGAGACTCTCAAGTCTTCATTACTTGGAAACGAAGTTGTTTTTTAAAAGCGATTCCTCCATATTTTAAGGAATCGGTGAGCATTAGATACCTGAAAGATCAGTTCTTCCAAATTCGTATCACTTCATCTGGTGTTTGCCAACTGCAAAGTTGATGTGAATGTGATTTTTATTTTTATTTTTTTGGGGGCTGTTCTATCCAAACTCAACCATCGGGCGAAACCCCTGAAGCAAATAAGGACCAGGAACCGCTTTCTTTTGGGAGGGTAAGTTTTTTTTTATTGAAAATTGACAACATTAGAAAGGTATTAAGTTCAACAGTGCTGGTTCGCTCACGTGGATCATGTAAATATATATCGAGTGCAGCTGTTCAATCACAACTGTTCATAACAAAAGGGTCTTTTTTAAAAATAAAAAGAAGAAGAGACAGCAAAAAACGAATACTCGGAGAACCAGGCCGTGCAGTGAGACAAACACAACCCCAAAAGTTCTGAGTTGGGTACATTTTTAAGGGCAGTTAACACGCGACTTGCAACGATAAACTTCGAAAAACAAGAGGATGCATTTACAATTTAGTTTCCTTCGCCACCTTAATATAGATAGAAGCATCTGTTTTTCCTCCCTTGGGAAAAAGGTTTTAAAGGGGTTAGAACTTTGGGGATTAATTCTACAACGATAATACTACTTAGGTCTTTATACAATACATCTCTTTTTCTCTCTCCTTCAAATGCTTAAGGCTCTTTGTGCATTTTTAAGAATTCTTGCAAAGACAGCAGAAGGAAATCATTTCCATGGGACAAGAAGCTGGATCCAGGAGGACAGATTTTAAACCCTGAAGTTTCCGTCCCAGTGCCATGTGCCGATTAGAAACAAATGCAGTGGATTTATTTAGTCGTTTATTTTAATTAGGAAAGATTCCTCATTATTTTTATTTATTTTTTTGCTGAAATGGCAGGTTATCTAAGCCCACCCCCCAATGAAAAATAGAATTTCCCTCTCTTCTAAAGTCCTCGCCTGTCCTTTTACTCCGCGTTCAAAGTAAATATTCCTCAGAGGTAGCAAAGTCATAAGATTTGTTTTTTTTCTGTGTGTTGTTCGTTGCATAAGTTTTATCCACACCAACCCATGAAGGAATAGGACAATTTTGTTTTCCCCACTCCCCTCTACTCGAGAAAAAAAATCCACCATCATGACATGGTGGCAAAACTAGGAATTGAATAACAATAATCATAACCCCAGAATAAGTCGTCTTCTCAGTGTGAAGTAGCCACCGCATCAATCGGTTAATTAATATTTTTTGGGGGGGGCTTACGAAATATCTGGACTCTTTCCCCTTATTGTTCCATCTTGTCTCGTAAAGCATAAGACACCCCCGCTTAAAAACAAGAGGAAAAAAAAACCCAAACACCCCCACACACTCATGAAAAAAATAGGAGTGGGAGAAAACAAATTCAAATCTTTTTTTTTCCCCAACCCAGGCTAAATTTCTTGTATTTAATCTGGTCTGTCCCTCCCTTCCCAAGCAGGATGGGTATCCCTATGTTCACTCAATGTAGACGTCTTCTCAGAAAAAAAAATGCAGCAGGTGGAGACAGGTTAGAAAAAGCTACAGAGGGAAAGAGAGAAGAGAGAAAGAGAGGAAGATTTGTCAGTTAAATGGCAGAGCGATAATCAAAAAAGGCAATCGAAGGCAAAGCAGACAACAGAGAAACACAATCAAATGGCAAGGAAAAAACAAAATACCCACCCAGGCCAGTAAATCTTACGTTTTTCGCTGTCCTGTTAGGAACTCAAAGCAGAGAAACACCGTCAAAAGAGGATGCCCACGTTAAATATCAGGTGGTCCTCATTTAGCGGCCAAAATTGGGACCGGTGACTAGGCCGTTAAATGAAGCAGGGGCTAAGCGAAACCCCGCGATGGGGCTTATGATCGGACTTTGGCTCGCCTTTGCTTTGCCCATCTGCCAAAGTCGTAAACGCCAGGATGACTCACGAAGGTTACTTTCTTGTCGCTGTTTGGTTGCTAAATGGGGCAGCCGCTAAAGGAGGACTACCTGATACAGGGCACAAATGCATACATTCAGAAGAAAAGCGAGGCAGAATTATAGAGCAGGACTCGCTGAAGGAACTCTCTGTGGTTTATATCCAAGACTTGAAATTCAAGATATTTTGCTCCTCGGAGTTGGAAGCGTTGCCTTAGTTCTGCGGGAAAAAGATTCAAATTCTGCTCCCCCCCCCCCATTCTAAATATCTCCTTCTTGCATTATGTGTCCCTGCAATGCTAGGTAGCAAACCATTCAGAAGTTCAGCTAACTGATATTCTAAGCCCTCCATCCTTAAGAGCTGGTCCCTTTCGGTCATTCTAAACTTCAAAACCCATACTCCACATATCCCTGTGGGAAAAGACTGGCAATGACGGGGATTGAAATCCTTCATGGGAAGCAAGTTGGAGTAGGGTTAAAGGATCTTTTTTTTTTATTATTAAAAGCAAACAAAAACCAGAGGATATGGGCCCAGTTTAAACTGAGCTTCAATTATTCTGTAAGATGCTGGGACTTTCGTGAAAATCCTTGACTGTTTAGGGAAAGTCGCATCGCTGTATGGGATACCAACAGAAGAGGATATTGGGAGCTCAGGGTTGAAGTGAGGGGTCTTTGGTAGTCTCTGAGCTTGGTAGTTTTCTTGCAGGTGTTTCATGACCCAACTAGGTAACATCATCAGATGTTGGTGGATAATGAAACATCTGCAAAAAAACAACAACCCACTAAACTCAGAGACCACCAAGGACCCTACAGTACATGAGATTCTTCCGTGTTGTATTTTTTCCCCGTGGTGTGAGTAGCAGAGTTGGAAATGTTAAGCAAGACTTAGCTATTTTCCCTGTTCTAGCACAAAATCATCTTCTAACACAAAGTCACAATCTGCAATATATTTAGCATGGCTTTCTTCCCAACGGCGAAGAAGCGACAGCGAACTCATTTTTAGCTCGCTGCTGGAAAAAGTTCAAGAACATATGAACAATTTTCTTTTTCAGGAACCCACGTGTTAACTTAGAAATCCAGAATTGGATCTTAAATATCCTTGGTTCTCATCTCTTCCTCGTTTTCAGGTTTGGGGACAATGGAAGAGCTCTGAGCAAAGAGATGGATGGAGTCCCCTGTGGATTTTACTCCGCTAGTCATTGCCACCTTTAGGGGCAGTGCTCATCTCCCTTTCAAGGCTATGGAACCAGCGCTGTCTGAAGACGTTTCCGTGGCCACGTGGCCAGCATTTCATCACGGAGCGCTGTGACCTTCCCACCAAAGTGGTACCTATTGATCTACTCGCATTTACATGCTTTCAAACTGCTAGGAGTTTGCAGGAGCTGAGATGAGGATGGGAACTCATCCCGTCACGTGGCGCTCGGGTCTCAAACCTGGGCTGACAAACTCAGCGTCTTAACCGTTGAGCCACCCCATGGATGATGTCTGCCCATCATCTAATTGAAAACTGTTTATAAACCCCCATGGGCTCATTAAGTGGCTTTATTCATAAGATTCCTGCGGCCACTTACAAATAAACGAATAAAGGGCAGCAGCGGGAAATAACACAACTTTTACAACGAAGAGTATTCAAAGTGGGTGTGTACCCAGATACTGCAAGCAATTTTTTTCCACCCTTAATCGCCACTCAACTAGATTTTGATGATAGGCTTGTGTTAATAGCCCAGCATATTCATCACCCTGTTCCCTGCCAATTTATAGCCAAAAAATACAACATCAACCTAGCAAGGCTAGGGCTTGTTTGCAAGGCAACCTAAGTGGGCATCCTAAACCCGTGATGGTGAACCTACGGCACGGAGGCCACAGATGGCATGCAGAGCCATCTTGCTGGGCACACAAGCTGTTGGCCAACTTACCTCCAGCTGTGCATGCACATGCAATGGCACATGCATGCCTGCACGATTGCAGAGACCCAGCTGGTCTTTGGGCATCCGCTGTGCATGTGCACGATTGTAGCAGGAAATCCTGCTGGTCTTTGGAGCTCTCCTACGCATGCACGTGCAATTGCTCATGTGTGCGTGAGTGCCTGCATGCAGCCTGCGTGCATTGCACATGCAAAAGCTACCTGCATGCACAGATGGTGCAGTTGCACATGCAGCGCACATGGAGGAGCTGCACGCAAGTGCGGATGGCATGCGCAAAGTGCATGCTAATCGGCACTTGGTAAGTAAAAGTTTCACCACCACTGTCCTAAACCATCCACAGTGTACACAAAAAAACCCTCCCCTGCAATACCGGTCTTTTACATCAGGCGCCCCGCACCCCACGATAACAGCTGAAAACAGCAAATAAAAATAATGGTAAACTCTTTGCGTAGACTATAAAATGGCATTCTGGAAGGCCCATGAGATGAGACGAAGGAACGGGAGAGCAATAAATAAGTGAAGGTCGACATCCCAGCTCAGTATATTCAAGGGGGAACTACTCAGTACATAGCCAGGGATTACTGTAAAAGAAGGGTAACAATAACAACAAAAGAAAACAAAAAGAAAAACAAAGAACAAAAACAAAGCATTAACCAGAATCGTTTTCACGTTTATTTTTCTCTTCTTTAAAAAAAAAAAAAAGGCTTCCCATTGAAGATAAGGACACAGCCCCACCCAAAATGGAAATAATGTAGGAGAACGCCTTAAAAATTACTTATTCCTTTTCCAGGTTTGGGCATATTAACAGATGCAACTTCCTATTTTTTTAAGCAATCGCTTTTGCTTATCTATCCCTGAAGGATGAAGTATTAGAGGGAGAACATTTCAATACTAACAGGGAAGCAAAGCCCATTGAATATGGATGATGATATTGATTATAGATTGGCTACAGACTCTAGCCAGGGTGTAACTCAATGGTAAAATGCTTGCTTTATACGTTGAAGGTCCAAGGCTCAACATTCAGGATGGAAAATGCTCCGGTTATATCTTCAATTTCCTATTGTTGCACTCATTTTGTTGTGTTTGTAACAGTCAAGATGCAGAGAAAATAAAAAAATTGGATGAACAAAACTCTTCTTAAAAATACCCTATAAGGCTCTTCCCAAAAAAAGCAAAGAGAAAAATGAACTTCTTTTCCTTCTGTCTCTCTCTCTTTCTTTCTCTCTCTCAGAAAAAGCTCAGCTTTTAACCAGACATGCAGTTTGTGCACAAACACACCCACACATGTGCAGGCTGTGGCTTAAGGAAATGCTGATGCTCAACATTTTGGGGACATCAGTCCTGGGAGAAACTGCTGGTCATCAGGATAAAAAAACAACAGATCAGGTATTTGGAGCTTAGCTCATCAGATCTGAGAAAGATTTTTCCAAAATCTTTGCCAAAACAGTCAAGAGAATTTTTTTTTATTTATTTTTTTGCATTCAGGAAAACCGAACCAAACAGAAAAGGGAAAAAACGCAGAACAGAAGAAGAAAATTCACTAGGAAGAAGAGGGACAGGGATGAAATGTATATTCATTCAAAATGTACAATTCTTATTTTTTTTTTCCTGGGGAGAAAAAGTCTGCAGGACGCTTGAAAAGAAAACAAACCACGAAAAAAGGATGACTATTTCTCTGAGTTAATTTAAGGTCGATAAGGTTTGAACCAGAGATGGGCAACATAATTTTGAATCCAGTGTCACGCCGGGTGATACTGTATGAGACACAAAGACCATTGTTTATATATTACATTCAAGGGTGTTTTTTTTAAATGCAGATACTGTTTGATTGAAAATAAATATACAGTATGCATCAACCGTGTTCTTTCTATTCTGGAGCCAAATATAAATAGTTGACTAACAAACCCCCGACTTTAAGGCTTAATAACACACTATTGGGAGAATAAAATGACAAATGAATTAGAAGCAATATCTATCTGTCTTTTAAACTCCTTGTGCCCTGAAGCTTACAAACCACCTAGCAATTTTAAAAAAGGGATACTTCCAATTTACATTCTTGTAAATACTGGCCGAGAAACTCAGACAAGCGTCAACACAGCTCTGGCGTGGCCAACAAATCTACTTGCCCATTCCTGGTGTCTGAACGATAAGAAGAAAGGAAGAAAATTTTGTTAGGGTTTTTTTTCCCCTAAATTATTATTATTTTGTTTAAACATGCTTGGATTCTACAGCGTTAGGTTTGCCGTGGGGTTTTTTTTTAGAGGGTTGCAAGCAGATTGCAGCCGGCAGTTTTAGGTGAGTGCAGGAAAAAACAACAACGTACGTGCCATGCAAAATTCCCCAGCCCAAATCAAAACTGGAAAGATTCGGGAATGGTTTTGCAAAAAGAAAACCATTTCCCTTGTTCTCTGAGCCTTTGTTTTTCGCCTATAATCTTAGGGACCAAAAAAAGAGAGGCTTCGTGGAGACCCACAACAACTAGCACGCTTCAGGGTTGGATATGGCAACTCGCCAAAAGCAATTCAAAAGCTAACAAGGACTCGCAATGTTTCTCCCAGTTGCTTTCCAGCCTCTGGGTTATGTACATTCGGAGACCAGGATAAACAAGTCTATTGTTTGGGCTTGTTTCTCTCCCTCTCCCCCCCCCCCCCCGCATTGTTGATGTGGTCCTGGAAGACAAACTGTTGGTTTTACTCCTTTCTGTTCTTAGCTATTCTGGAAGAATCCTTTTAACCCCAGGAAAATAACTTGTTTAAATTATATATCAGACCAGTGATTCAAGTAAGATTTCATCCTAAACAGTTGGAAAATATTTTCCCCCTAGTAATGGAAGGTTTAGTTATAGTTGGATCTAACCAGTTTAGCAACTAAAGCCCAATAACACTATAGATCCGTGATGGCGAACCTATGGCACGGATGCCACAGGTGGCACGCAGAGCCATCTTGCTGGGCACACAAGCTGTCGGCCAACTTACCTCCAGCTGAGCATGCCCATGTGATTGCACATGCACACAAGCGCAATTGCAGAGACACAGCTGGTCTTCGGGCATCAGCTGTGCATGCGCGCGATTGCAGCAGGAAATCCAGCTGGTCTTTGGCGCTCTCCTGCACATGCACACGTGATTGCTCCTGTGTGCATTGGTGCCTGCGTGCAGCACGTGTGCATTGCATGTATAAAAGCTGCATGCATGCGCAGTTGCACATGCAGCGCATGTGGAGGAGTAGCACACAAGTGCGGATAGCACACGCAAAGCACGTACTTTTCGGCACTCGGTAAGTAAAAGGTTCGCCACCACTACTTTAGATAGTCCCTGGCTTATGACTACAATTGAGACTAGAATTTCCGTCGCTAGGCAAGAGGGTTGTTAAATGAGTCAGGCCTAATTTTATGACCTGCTTTGCCACGGTGGTTAAGTGAATCGTGAGATGGCAAAGCAAATCTGGCGTCCTCGTTGACTTTGCTCGTCAGAAGTCAGTCAGCTGGGAAAGTTGCAAATGGCTATTTGCAGAATCCCGCAACCATCGTAAATACACACCGGTTACCACCCAGCCAAATGTTGGCCTCCTGACGCTGGGGATGCTACGACCATCATAAGTGCAAGGACCGGTTGTGAGTCACTTTTTCCCTGCGCCATTTTTTGTCTTCGAACGGTCACGCACAGAAGTCGAGGCCTGCCTTTAGTTTATTCACCATGTGAATTTATAACCTCATTTTATAACTGCATCCTATCCAGAATTGGGATGTATGCGTGTGGGGAAAACAAGTCCTTTTATGAACTTCAGTTAACTTACTGCCTTATGCGAACCAATATCAGACACACACACGCCCCCAAAAAAACAACCCATGGTGGAGTTTTTTGGGGAGAAACTGTGATGCATTTCAGAAGAAAGACTTTTAATACTTTTTAAAAAACGTGTATCACTTAAAAAAAAATATTCGTGGCAGTTCAAATAGCCGACGTAGAACGGAAAAGGATCTTTTGCTTGCCTTCACCTTACTTAGAAAAAAGGGTGCGTAATTCTTATGTTGGGAATGGCCCAAAATAAAACAAAACTAGGAGTCGGACGATTCAGGAGGGTTGTGTGTCTGGTTCTGGCACAAAGGTGTGTTTGTGGCTCCCACTGCCTTTACCGTCTCGGTTTAGTCACAGCTTACCAACACAAGGTGCCGTCATGCACCATGCATGCACCATGCAGCAAACAGCAGGGATTAACTGAAAAATAGCACACAAATATAACAACTAAGAGGAAGGCAAATTCAGCGCAACGAAAACGTAAGGGGAAAAGAAATGAAAGAATATGTTTTTAAAATAATAATAATAATAATAATAAGCCTTGAAATTTTTTTTCTCATATTATTTCAGCAAGCAGGGGAAAAAAAATAATTGAAATAATTTTTGCAGGGAACCAGGAAGAAACGATCGAGCTGGGGAAGACTTGGTGAAAGAGTGAAAATGGAGAAAACGGGGAGCTTACAGCCTTTTTATTTTATTTTTTTTCGTTTTGGAGAAGGCCTGCTCCATTATCATTTTGCAACATGATAAAGTTAAGAAGATGGGTGGGTTTTTAATCTGACTGTTTGGTTCTCCTTCCCATATGCCATGGAGTTGGGGGAGAAATGAAAAAATGTCTCTTTATGAACCTCAGTTACTCACTGCCGTATGAAAACCAGCATCAGGTATGGAAAAAACAAACAAACCATGGTGGAAGATGTTGGACTTTCTCTGAGCCCACCCCTGAAGTCAAAAAGATTGTTCCACCTTAACAACATTAATATTAATCACCTGAGTAACAATAAGATGTATTAATGCGTTGCTAGCCAGGGAACTCTGGGGGTTGAAGTCCCTACATCTTAAAAGTTGCTAAGGTGGACCAATAGTAACTTAAAGTTTCAACCTCAGACTGAAGAAAGCCATTGGTGCCAACTCTTCAAATAATGCAAACAAGAGAGAGTTATTTTCTTAACTATATTAACATCCCTAAAGGAAGGACTATTTGAAGGAACAGAAGTCAATGGTCTGAGAAGAGGGAGGAGCACATGGCTTCAAGGACAGATTTCCTTTCAGGAGGTGACGTAAGTAAGATGGAATCAACGGTGCGACCAGATGACATGATCTAACTCCATCTCCTTACTACAGCCACCCTGATAGAAACCCTATTGTGTCTTTCTGGTCAGGCAGTTCTGTAAGTTAGATATAAAAGGGGCAGCTTTTATGATGATGGGAACCAATCTTTTGGACTTCCAAGATAGGTTCACCATCTTTCAAGTAGCAAAGCCCGAGAAACGTTGCTACCAACAGATGGGAAATCACCAGAGGTTGACCAAACCGGTGGAGGAACATCCCAAGAGATCCTATCACTCTACCTATCCATTGCCCCGAATAGCCCAGCTCCCCAAGAGGATCTCAAAAAAGAAGTAAGGCGTGTTGGTACCCCAAGGATGGTCAGAAGACCTCAACTATGAGAAAATGAGGAGGAAAGAGGCCAGAGATGGTTACTTACTTTTTTCTCTCCTTTTCCCTTTTCAGTGTCTGTGAACCTCCTGCCTGTTGAGTCTGAGACTGGAGCAACTCAGCGGCTGTCTTCCTCTGCTTAAACGCGTTGACTTCATCGTCCAAGGATTTCTTCTTGTCCTCCAACTTCTTCTTCTCATCCTGGTGCAGCTTCTTCAGACGATCAAATTTCTCGTGGAGCTGGAATCAGGGTACAAAGAAAGGCACACAACCAGTCGATACCAATTCTCAAGGGGAGATCCTTGACATCATCAGGGACATCTAGAACTCATCCAGGCACCATTGAGGTTTCTCAGAAAGTTGCTAACGGCCTGGAACGAAGTGATCTGAATACAGACCGTCTCAAAACTCTCCAGGAAGAGAGTTATGGGGCTCAGCCATCCCATCCCATCATCCACTTGCTTTGTGAAGGGATTACATGTGAGAGACAGAACTTTGAGTCAAAAATGGGTGGCATGAGGCGGAGTACATTTGATATTTGAATAGCCTGCTGAACAAAGTACCGTAGCTGGAACAGAAACACAGAGGTGATAAGAGCAAAGTTCAAGTAAGAACTTTGATTGCATTTAATGTCTCTCCATGCTGGCATAACTTGCCTTAAATCTCTCATAATTACGTGGCATTCTGAGAAATCTCTTGCGGCTGTCATTATATTCACAGATATTCTCTCTCTTTGCTTTGCATAGAAAAAAAGAGCCTGCCAGAAAGTAAGGATTGAAAACCGTATTCCCTCCCTTGGAGATCAGATCTGAGATGTTGCTTTGGGGAAGATTCCACAAAACAACAACACAAGGCGATGCTTGTGAAGTTTGCAGCTCGACTCAGCAAAAGCTAGCTTGTTGTGACGGAAAGAATGCATTCAAAAGCAGAAACATTGTTCGGCTAAACCATTATTAAGTCACCTTGGGTCACAACTGATGCAACAGACCATCTCAGCCTCTCTGGAGACCCTCATCAATTCAAGAGTTGCTTTGCCATGAGGTGGGCAGCAAATAAATTTAATCACGCAATCAATCAATCAATCAATCAATCCATTCACCTCTTTTTCAGCCTCTTTCAGCTCTGCTTCCTTCTCTTTCACCCTCTGGACAAACATCTGTCGCATTTCCTCTTCCTTCTTCTGAAGTTCTCCAAGGAACTCGTTCCTTTTAGCCTCATAGGTTTCTTGTAAGCTACAGTAAGAAGGTGGAAGAAGGCCAAGTTTGAAAAGAGGAAAAAACAAACAAACAAACCCAATTCAGCTTGAGTCACCTTAAAATAGCTCATGGGATCCAAAACCCATTAAAGATGCCCCTCCAATCTGGTAAACCATACCTGAATGGCTTGCTGTCGGGATCGGTGTCTTTAAACCCCATTTCTTCCAGTTTACACCGTCGATATAACTCATAGTGACGCGTGTGGGTTTGTTCGCGAAGATCTTCCATGTTTACCCGGATCAGCATCTCTCTGAGTTTCACAAAGTCACAGTGAGCTTCATTTTCCACTGCGTAGGTAGATCAAAAGAAGGGCGGCCGATAAAGTTTAACAGATGGCACATTGCTCTACTACAACGTTGTTTCTCTACCTTGGTGACTTGGAGATGTGTGAGGACCTCAACTCCCAGAATTCCCCATCCCGTAGGGCTGGCTGGGGAATTCTTGGCATTGGAAGTCCGTCTATCTTCAAGCTGCCATGGTTGAAAACAGAATAACAGAATAACCGAATAACCGAGTTGGAAGGGGCCTTGGAGGTCATTCATTCATTCATTCATTCAT
>JAEANM010015927.1:0-13450 GCA_017656035.1 Myanophis thanlyinensis
ATTCCTTATTTACAGAAATCATATCAAAATTTAGAATGAAATCCACTGGGAGCCTTCTCATATAAGGCAGGCTCTGAGTCCCTCTAACTAAAAAGTTTTTATCAATAGAAAATAATATTTGTAGCTCAGGGTTGAACTGTGGGATCCTTGGTGCTCTCTGAGCTTGACGGTTTTCTTGCAGACGTTTCATTACCAAACTAGGTAACGTCATTAGTACTAGAAGGGAGTGGAGTTTGCTCTTATTTTTATATATTAGTGGCTTACCCTGTCAGTGTTGATAAGTTGCTTCACAAACAGTGTTTTTATTGGTGCCGGGTCTCTACAGCCTCAGGCAGAGAAGGGCTACACCCTTCTACACCCCTCTCGCAAATGTTCTTTAAAATACAGAATTTCCCAGCATTCCTTTAGGAACCTCCAACATGCAAATTGTGGTTACTCATCCTGAAATGAATCCTCTTATACCTGGAGCTTCAAATTTTGCTGTTTGCTAGGAAGATGTGTAGCTAAAAGTCAGTCTACATTTAGTTCACATATGACTTTGGGGATATTTCTTCATAACTAAACGAAAGTGTATTTTCTGTGCAGTTCATGCCCCTTGCTCACTGGATCTGGATATCACAAAGCAAAGTCCACATTTTGTAATTAACCCCTGCACCCCATTTTGACTGGCAGACTGCTGCAGGAGGCTGAGTGCTGTCATGCCCCTTGGCCACACCCACTCAGTCATATGAGCACCCGCCCACGCCTACTCAGCCAGTTATTAGGCCAGAGAACCAGTTGTAAAAAAATTTGCAGCCCACCACTGAATGTTTCTAAATATTCTCTCCCTGACACGTTGAGTTTCATATACTCCTGAGAAGTTCAATATTCAGAGAGAGTGTAATTAAAAGTTAACCCCAAGACAGCCAGTGCAAGTAGTCTAGTCACTATGTGGTATATTTCTATTAAAACATTATTTATGATTTCCACAACTCTGCAAAGTAGCACTTGCAAAGATTATCCTTATCCATGTCTTTTGTTTTCTTCTTTATTGGTGATCTATTTGAAGCCCAGACTTCTTTTTGTCCCAGCTCCAAAAAGGAGAAACTATTTTCCCTTCCTCTTTCATTGCCTCTTACAATCCTTAGCAGTTGCCTGTGAGTTGGGACTTGTTTGGAGACTAATATAAAAAGAGTCATTGATCTTCTGGCAGAACCATTTGCCTTACCCCTCTGATTTACATTATCTCCATACAATATGTAGTGCTATAGAAATGTAGAGTAGGAATAACAACAATAAATCTTTTGCCATTGAACAGTGTTGGACTCACAGACAAGCTGGAGTAGTAATAGGCTACTCTATATTGCAAAAATGGAGAAAAATATACACATTCATTCCTGTGCCATAACAAAATGTACATAAAAAGTATAAGTTATGGGAAGATAAGATCATTTGCTATATTTTAAGAGGAGGTGATAAGTTACCCTGTTTATAACTCCTTATGATGACAGTGGGAAGTCATATGTGTATTCTTTACTATATTCTCATTTTTCTTTCTTCCTCTCTCTCTCTTTTCCTTTTCTCATTCTTTTCTGCATCTTCTATTCTTTATTATTTTATAATTTTATAATTTGTATAGTTTTTACTGTTGTAATTTTGTTTAATAAAATGACTATTTAAAAAGTACCAGATATATAATGGTTTCCTATAAGATCTAACCCTAACCCTTAAAAGACAAGGACGTCAAGACATTTCAGTCCAGGAATATCTTCCAGAAAATATGACAGCAATTTTTTTCCTCTGTGGTTGAGCATTATCAACTCTTGTAAAAAGTGAATAAACAAAGGAGTATTTGCAATTTCCACCTGTGTTTATTCTTTTTGTTCATAGCATCAGAGAGTTAGAAAGGAACACTTAAATCATTGACTCCAGCCATTGATCAGTGCAGGAAACTAATTTAAAGATATTGTCCTGCCTTGGCTTGTACACATCGAATGATAGGAAATAACTTCTGTGAACACTTTATTGTTAAATTCTTCTTGTGGTCACAGATCTTTCCTAATTTTCTAATATTCAACTGAAATCTTCCTTCCTATAAATTTCATATCATTTTCAATCACCTGGGCATTATGATTACCTTTCATTAAACTTTTTTTATCTGAATCCTCCTAAATATACTGTTTAATAATTGTGATGCATTCAGAATGAAGTGAAACGATAACTTTCCATGAATTCCATGGAATTATACTTCTGTTGATACAACCCATCACTTTATGGTAGCTTCGATATTTTCTTAGCTACTCATGTCAATCTGACAGTTTAATGGTTGCATATTTTGATATAGGGATGATGCCTGATGGGAAGACTCCTCAAGGACTTTTCAATGATTTTCTCAAATAGATAAGGGTTAGAGATTTAGCTAGTAAATTGCTTCAATGCCCTAGAATCTGGAGGATGTTTCCCCCCCCTTTGGTTCACAACTTGAATGATTTCAAAGTAAAAAAAAAAGTATTCCTTGTCCATGTTCATGCCAGCCTCAGGCTATATTTTTGATCATTTGGTTATTATTGTTAGCTGTATGGTAAGACACCTACTTCTTTGTTGGAGAAAATTGAACTAAAATAGGAAATGAATAGATTTGCTTTTTAATTGTTAACCAAAAAAGATTTGCCAATATTTTTTTTCTGAGCAACTGATTTACTATTTTATTTTACTTTATTTTATTCCTTTTTATTTTGGTGTATCCAAAAAAGTCTTGTTTGGAGAAATACTGATCATTTCTTTACATTGCTCTCACTCGCTTTACCACTTCGGTTTATTTTAAACTTTGTAACATTGCTGAATTTATTGTTCTTTTTTCCAATTTCTTTTTCCAATTTCTTTTATTGTTCTTTTTTCCAATTTCTTGCCATGGATTTCTACTTACATGTTGATTCTTTGTATTGATCTTGATTTGGAGGTTTGGCCATTACTTTTCCTTGAATTAGTTCGATGATATTTCTGTAATAACAGGAGAGATTATTGTGGTTTTTAATGATCTTCTTGCATTGTTTATTTGTAGATCAATAGCACTGTTTTGAATTATTTTTAAGAGAAGTCAATAATTACAGCGTTCCCTAGGAATTATTAAATACTCCTTGCCCTGTATCAATAGGAATTGATACAGGGCAAGGACTATTTAAGATATAATTAAAAGGCTGTTTATCTCTAATTCTTTGGTGACTATAAACGAGGTACAATTAAATGAATTTGAGCTACAAACCACTAAGAAAATTTGCTAGGATGAATTGTGTTAAGAAGAAATTGAAAAAAAAAAAAAGACATTAGGAGGATTTCCTTGTTAGAAATTAGGAAGAACTGAGGTGGCACAGTGGTTTGAATTCCGTATTGTAGGCTAGCTCTGCCCACAGTCTGAAGTTCAGTCCTGACCCTCTCAAGGTTGACTCAGCCTTCATCCTTCTGAGGTCAGTAAAACGAGGGGGCAGATTGTTGGGCCCAATAAATATGTACATATCTAAGAGTAAATACACTGCAAGGAAATTTGTTGAGTGGAATTTTCATTTATTCTACTTCCAGTCCGCTACTTGTGAGAAAACAATGTCTTAAGATAACAAGAAGTTGCTAGTAGCCTTAGTTCTGGAAGGCTGAAAAAGGAAGAAAAAGATAACAAAACTGAGTACAACATAGCTATGAACTATTGGTCTATCTATCAAATTTAAAACAGCATACTGTGTATCTTAAAAAACCAATACTATGAGTAATATCCACAAGATACTAGTAAACATCTCATTATACTAAGCTATGAAAACTAGGAACTTCAGTTTGTTCTTGAACTTGCTTGTGATATTCGTTTGGTGGAAATCCAGTTGAATCCTCTGTTTCAGTAGTAGCTGTAAATTAGATTTCCCTCTTACACATGCTACCTTGGGCAACCTCTGGAATGATTTAAAGGGATATCCTTACTTTTCCAGAGGGGAAAGAACAAGATAATTCCAAAGGAGAGAAGAAAATTGCAAAGAATTTGCAACCTTTTCTTTTTTTGCAGACATTTTACAGTTGGACACACGTTTAGATCTTGATGAATAGCTTGATAATACTCCCTTCTCTCTTGGATTATTTCAAAATAATGGATTTGGTAAGAGATAAGGGCCACTGTGTAAGATCTGGAAAGAGGACAATAACTGAAGTCATTTTCAAGTTTGGGGGGAAATGGGCAATACTTGGTTTGTGAGAGGGAGCTACCTTAGGGTGCCTAGTGGATGGGTATGCATGCTGGTTGAAGAGAGGTGTTGTTGACTGAGGGCATTAAGTTTATGAGCAAAAGTGCCCTAACCACCCAGACAACTCTTGGGAGTATAAATTACTTTTCTGTTGTGATATGGTTGGACCCTCAATCCTGGGGATGGAGCAGAATGGATAGGGAGAGGAAGGATCTGTGAAGCCTGGTGTCTTGAACCAGTGCCACATTGAATCCAGTCTCCTGCACTCAAACCCTGGTCAACAGATCAGGAAATTTGGAAATCTGAGCTTTCAGCTGCTGCTTTTGAATACCAGGTCAGTCTATAGAGTCAAGGCCTTCCTCATTTGTGATGTGATCATGGATGAGAGAGCCAGCCTGGTGTGTAGGACTGAAAGCCGGCTGCGCTTGGAGGGAGTGTCCCTTGTCAGAAATGTGTCTTTCTGGGATTTGGATATGGCATCTGCTGAAATCCCAGGGAAAGTGTGGAAGAGTAATGATTATTATCCAGAAATTTCTATTTCTAGAGGTATTCAGGCTATGAGGCCCTGTTTGTTGAGACCAGGGATATGGCTTCAGATGACTGCTGAGACCCACCGAAGGCAGCAGCGCCAGGAGCAGCCAAGGAGATCTATCTGCAGGGAGCGGCCAAAACAGCCTCGAGAAACAGCCCCAAGAAACAGCGAGGACCGCCGAGAGTAGCCATGGAGATGAACACTGTGGTCATAACAACATACATTCTGTTCCCCTTGCTCTCTTAATTTTTAATTATTATTTTTAGGGTGTGGAGTGTCTGCAGAAGCATTTCACTGAATGTTGTATTTGTATAATTATGCATGTGACAAATAAAATTAGAAATTGAATTGTTAAATTGGCCTCTAAGGATCAGCTGGGATTATTACTATTATACTAGCTCCCTTGCAGCATAGCTGCTTCCCTGCAGGAGTGCATTGAGCCTGTGACCAGGATGGTAGTGGAATTTTCCAAGATCATGGTCACAAAACTATCTTCAGTTTATCATACCTTGCTTGGAAGAATGAGCTAAAAGACAGTTACTGTAAGACTCGATTTCTGTGTCAGAATTTGCTTTAGAGTACTGAAATTATTGCTAGTAGAACTGCTCTGGTGTTTGGTTCTAGCAAATTTGGCCATTTGGGTATATGTGTAAATCTCACCTTACAAAATTACCATCTATCACAGGTAAGTGCTTTCTCTGGACCCATTTATGGGCAAATGGGAAATGGGCCCTAATAATATACTGCACATAAAGTCATGCCACTCAGATTAATAGGTTTTGTTATGCATTCAAATAATATAAATATTTCATAAAAAAATTAACTAGAAAAAATAACCAGATCCACTACCCTCCTCTGAGAAGAAAATAAAAAAGAATATTCTTTTGAACCAAGTGTGGTCACAGCTGATTGTTTGCAGATTTAAGAGTGGTCTAGTCATTTGACAAATTTCTCCAACAACCAAAACCTTAAAAATTAATGGCCTGAGGCAAACACATTTGCTTCTCTGCATTCCAGTACTCAGAGTTTGGAAATGTACTGAGGCCTTAAGTTTAGAAATAAAAAAATACAGGTGACACTTTGTCCCCAGGATTCTGAAAAAGAGCAAGTGAAGTGAAATTATTAGACTAGCTGCCACTTAGAAAGCAATGTTGCAATTTTTCTTGGGCTCTTTTTCACAGTTCGGTATGCTTGCTTGCTTGCTTATTTATTTCAACAATCAGAATAGACCTAGAAGGAACTTGGAGGTCTTCTGAGAGAACAATCAACCTATAGAACCGCTTGCCTTCGGAGGTTGTGGGAACTCCATCACTTGAGACTTTCAAGAAGAGAAAAGACTGCCATTTGTCAGCAATGATGTAGGCAGTGTCTCCTGATTGGTTGGCGGTTTTGACTAGATGACCTACAAGGTCCCTTCCAAGGGACAGAAGGCAAAGGTGAAATTCAGCAGGCTCTGGCAGGTTTTCTAGAACCGGTAGTAAATTTTCTAAGCAGTTCAGAGAACCAGTTGTTAGAAGAAATCTCCTTTTGTTTGTTTCCATTTTACCGGGTTAATCTTGTAAGGAAGGCAGGAAAAAAACATTCTGGTGTCGTTTCTAGCCTAATCTTTATTGCCCTGCTTACAGAAACTGCCCACCCAGTCACATGACCTCCCAGCCACACCCACCAAGCCATGCCCACAGAACCAGTTAATTGTCCTCACTGTTAGGAACTTTCTCCTTAATTCCAGGTTGCTTTTTTCCTTGATCAATTCCCATCCATTGTTTTTTGTCTTGCCTTCTGGTGCTTTGGAAAATACGTTGACCTTCCTCTTCTTTGTGTCAGCCCCTGAAATACTGGAATACTGTTATCATGTCATCCCTAGTCCTTCTTTTCTTTAGACTGGACACACTCAATTCCTGCAACTGTTTTTGTCTCCAGGCCTTTAATCATGTTATTTGCGCTTCTTTGCACTTTTTCCAAAGTCTCAACATCTTTTTTGTAATCTGGTGACCAAAACTGGATGCAATATTCCAGATGTGGTCTTATTAAGGATTTATACAGTGGTACTAATATTTGAGGTAATTTTGATTCTATGCCTCTGTTTATACAACAAAGGAATGTACGTATGTATGTCTGCATTGATTGATTGATTGCCTATGTTACTCTAAAAATGACTGGGCAGGTTACAATTAAAACCACAAATATAAAAATACTAAAAGCATTGGATGTAGAAACAAGTGGCAAAAGACTAGGTCAGCACTACAGTATCATTTTCTCTGTTAATCTACCAGCCACCTCCAGCAAATAGCACCCCTAGGCCAACTGGCAGAACCAGCTTTTAATGCCTTTCCAGAAGTCAAAAGAGTGAGCAAACCACCCCTGAAGTGGTAAGATATTTCAAGAGAATGGGGACAACAGCAGAAAAGGCTCTTCAGTTGGCCAAAACCTTTTAAGTGATGGGCCTGCAGCCTGCTGTCCTTGTTCTAGTTCTGGTTTACAGGAACTTTTTTTTTTATTTGCTTGCCTTCCTAATTCCTAATTCTGATCTGAAGAAGAAGCAAGCAGTGTTGGGTGTTTAGTAGCTGGACTACTTTATTCTGCCCTATCAGAAGAATAAATCCCTCATATTCTGATCTGTACTAGGAGACAAAATAAGCAATCCAAAATGAGCAGTACAATTTTCGCAGAGATAGGAATGTTACTGCCTAAAAGAAATGAAAAATATATCATCTAAATCCAGTGCTGGAATTCAATTATTTTTACCACCAGTTCTGTGGGTTTTATTTTACCACCAGTTCTGTGGCTTGGTGGGTGTGTCGGGGTGTGTGTCGTGTGACTGGGTGTGCAGTTTATGTAAGCAGGGCAATAAAAATTAGGCTAGAAACAACACCAGAATCGTTTTTTCCTGCCTTCCTTACAGGATTAACCCTGTAAAGTGGGAAAAAACAAAAGGAGATTTCTTCTAACAACCAGTTCTCCGAACTGCTTAGAAAATGTATTACTGGTTCTAACGAACCTGCTAGAACTTGCTGAATTTTACCTCTGTCTAAATCTCACTGTTATTATAACTACTACTGCTCATAGTCATTTCTATTTTCAAAATAGAAAGTCATAGAGCTTTCACTAAGGAAAAAAATTGGAACCAGAGGGCCTAGAAATTGTAGGCAACACAATAAGTCTAATGCAAACACTTTAAGCTCCACTATGTTTTTTGTCAATTAATCACTAGTTGAAAATTGAATAAATAATTGTATTTCTTCTACCCAGCAGGCTTGGTAGCTGCTTTTCAAAACATTCAGCCATGTAAATGAGATATAAATGCTGCAGCTAATTAAATGGTATACCTCGGACTACAATTTGAATGAATTTGAATTATGGATTGATTTGTGTCTGAGCTTATCTAAACAGAATTATTGAAGCATTTTGAACCTTTTATGTAATGATGCTTATATAACCCAATTACTCAACTAAACAATCTCTGCAATCCAATTCCTTCTAAACAGTATAGTATACAGAAATATTTGCATGAGAGGTGAATGAAGTTCAGAAAAAAACCTTTGAATGCAAATCTAGCTGAAAAAAAAATTGGAAGAAATTACTATATAGGTTCTCCTGCTTTTCTCTTAATATTTATCAAGATTTCTGAATTGTCCAGGGCTTCAATTAGAAACAGACTAGAAGAATTCTGTAGTTTATTAAAATCTTCTGCCAATTGAAAAACCTATAAAACCTATTAAGCAGGGGTGCCCAATAGGTCAATCGCGATCTACCAGTCGATCGCAAAGGTCATGTGCGTAGATCGCATGAAGAAAGAAAGACACCGCCATGGCTCGTGTTCATTTTAAAAAATTTTCCTACCTTCTGCTGCACTTTGGAAGTGGGGTTGCTCCTGGGTGAGCAGCTGGAAGAAGGGAAGCCACCAGCTTGTGCAAAGGAAAACTTTTTAAAATGAACATGAGCCATGGCAATGGTTTCCTTTCTTCCAGCTGCTCACCCAGGAGCAACCCCACTTCCAAAGTGCAGCAGGAAAACTTTTTAAAATGAACACGAGCCATGTAAAGAAAGGAAGCCATCGCACAGTCCTTCCTGGGTCATGAAGAGGTGGGCAGGGCCAAATGCCATTGCTGCTATCGGTACAACAGAAGTATCTCACAAGTCCAGAAAATGTGGGCACCCCTGCTATAAAGGATATTTGATTTGGTAGATAGCCAGCTTGGCTATCTTGAACAGCTTCTATATGAAGGCAAGAAATAAAATTTATTACATATATGATTGTTAAGTTTGCATTGCCAATGATGTGCAGCAATTTTTGCTAGGCAACAAAATGCCTTTAAAGACTTGATTCCACTCATAGAACTGTTCATGGGAAAATTTGTTTTTTCTTCATTGTTGTTTAAAAGAGATAAATGAAATAATATTCCAGACCTTCTCCATCATTTTCTTTTGCCAGGCTGATAGGGCTTATTTGTCTTCCCACTCTCTCCTAATTTGTTTTTGTTGTGGTGGTATGTCTGCATGATTATATGCATGAGACCACAGAATGAACTACTGTATTATTATTATTTTTGTAAATTACTCAAGGAAGATTAGTTTTGCTTGTTTTTTGATTGATGACTGAGGTTAAAAAAATCAGGATTGGGCTTAGTGAGAGGCCTAGCTGATTTATAAAAAAATAAATGTACTGTATATGGTCTAATTTTATTTAATTAAATTAGTGATAGGTTGCTAGTAGGTTTAAAAGAAACTAGTCTATCTGGTTTTTCTATTACAAAGTGGTTACCTATTTGACATTCCAGTATTCCTTTAGAGTTAGAGCTGCCCAGATTTTGATGTGTCTCCTTGGGTTTTTGTCTAGAGAAATTAAAATTATATTTCTTGTTTTCTGTTCCCCACTTAGTTTGTAAGTGTAATATTATTATGGTTTGTTGCACAGGCAGTCAAATGTTTAGATTGGATTTTACATTTTTATCTAGCTATGGAGTCCTTCCCAAAGACCTGGGATAATTAGATATTGTTTGATGGTATTAAAGGTATCATGACAGAATGTAAGCTATTCCAAATAAAGCTGCCTTTTGCAAATGGTGATTTTGTCACTGCTGATGGTGTTCAAAGCATACTCCAATTATTTTGAGATTGCATTCAAGACATCTATCACTATTGGTACTGTGTTAGATCCAGGAGGGGAGACACTGTGCTAGATCCAGGAAGGGGTGATTACCGGGAGTAGTATAAAATCCTTTATTCAACTCCACTAGCTTCTAACAACATGCTGCTGGACAGCAGTCCCCTTTATAGGGAACTGGCAGCCAGCAGCCAATCAGATTAAAGTATTTTCCCATGGCAGCATGCATGCATTACATAACCTAATGCTTCTGTATTATGTAATGTAATACACTATGTAACTACGAGCCAGAGTCTTTATCCTGACCACCCTGGGTGCACGTCATGTAGTGTGCGTAGTAGTTGTTGAAGGATGGCTGGGACAATGACTAAGTTGCCCCATAGTAGGCAACCCCTTTGTGTTGACAGTTCTTGTTGGTGCAAGTAGTATTTGGGAGCTGATGACTGAGGATTGCTCCCCCTCCAAAGGGGGAAGCATCGCAGGTGAGGTTTACTGGTAGCTTTTCGTTGAATTGTATTATTAAGCTTTTTGATGAAATCAAGCTTTTTACTTTTTGGAATGCTTTCTCCTTATCTGGTCTTCATCTGGTCCCCATTTCCATGTGGCTTATTTGCCCAATGCGGTGAAGGGGTCCATGGTGGTGGCTTTTTGTTTTAGGAAAATGCTATAAAAATTTAGGAGCCCCAAGAAGTCTTGCAGTTCTGTTTTGTTCATTAAGATTGGTGCTTGGTGAATTGCTTTTACTTTTTTGGTGGTGGGGTGAATGCCTTCAGCGTTTATTTTGTAGCCTAGGAATTCGACCTCTCGGATGGCTATTTTGCATTTGTCTTTCTTCACCTTTAGTCCGGCTTCCTGGAATCATTATAGGATGGTCCATAGTCATTGGGTCAGTTCATCCTGGTCCCTCATGGTGATCAGGATGTCATCAATGTAGGGGGTAACCCCTGGAATCCCCTGCAATAGACATTCCATTAGATTCTGGAACAATCCTGGTGCCACACTGACCCCAAACTGTAGGTGCTTGCACTTACGTAAATCTCTGCGGTGGGTGACTATGGTTTGGGCTTCAGCTGTTTCCTTGTCAACTGGCAGTTGTTGATAGTCTTGAGCCAGGTCAAGTTTGGCAAAGATTTTTCCTTGCCCCAGGGAGTGTAGTAAGTGCTGAACTACAGGGACTGGATATGCGTGGAGCTGCAGTGCCTTATTTATAGTGCACTTACAGTCTACACATATTCTGATGGACCTGATTGGGGTCATGATGGGGGTTTCCCATTTAGTGTGGTCAACTGGTTCCAGTATGCCATGTTTGATGAGCTTGTCTAGCTGCTCATTTACTTTGGGCTTCAGGGTGAAAGGGACCCAGTGCAGCTTCATCCAGATAGGGGCTATTGAGATCTAGGCTAAAAGATATGGGTGATCCCTTATATTCTCCCAGCTCACCTTCAAAAACATCTGTAGATTCCGGAGATGTCCATTTCTAGGGCGTCAAACCAATCCAGCCCCAGTAAGCTTGGTAGATTTCCCTGGACGATTATGATTGGCAAGTCACCTTGAAATTCACGGTAGTTCACTGGGAACTGGCTGGTGCCCATGATGGGGATTCGGTTCCCCTGATAGTCCTTTAATATTGTCTGGCATTTCTGGAGTTCATTCTTGAACAGTTGCAGCATAATCCTTTTAATTGTGTCCCATGCCATGATGGTCACTGCAGAGCCAGTATCTAGTTCCATGTGACAGGGTTTCTCTCTGATGTGGATAGACACCTTGATTTTGGACTGTCGGGATTTGCCATTGGTGGCTTGGGGAAATTCGGTCTGGTTCAGCCAGGTCTTTATGGTATAGCACCCTCTTTGTTTTGTCTTGGTCAGTAGGTACTTCCTCTTTGGCCTTGTCCCTGTTGTTGGCTTGTGGCTGGGTTCGGGTTACCACTTGGCCATGCTGACCTGCAGGCCCTGGAGAGGTGCCCCTTCTTGTGGCACCTTCTGATAATGACAGCTTGGTATTTGAAGGCAGCACGGTTGTGATTCCTGCCGCAGCCTGCATGGCGACCCCTGGTGGCCTTCTTGGGCCCCTTGGCTGGCTGGACCTTGTGGACCTCATCTTCTTCGGCCAAATAGGTTGCCCTGACCTCTTCAGAATCCCACCTTCATCACCAGTGTTAGATCCAGGAAGGGGAGACACAGACTGGGAGTAGTATAAAATCCTTTATTCAAGTCCACTAATTTCTAACAATATGCTGCTGGACAACAGTCCTTTTTACAGGGAACTGCCAGCCAGCAGCCAATCAGATTAAAGTATCTTCCCATGGCAGCAGGTATGCATTATGTAACCTAATGCTTCTGTGCATGTGCGGACCCAACAAACTGGATTTACTTTCTTTTTCCACAATTGTTCGACTTCTATTTGCAGTTTTCGTATTTTGTGATCCCCCCCCCTAGTTCTTTCTCTTCTTTTCTGGAGTCTCCAGGTTTTTGGATCCAGACTATTTTTTGTCTTTCTCATTGGCACGTTTTAGGTCTGAGATATTATGTGGCAGGAGCTTGCTTGTTTCAGTTTGAATTCTAAAGTCCCACAGCACTTTAGTTTCTTCATTTTCAATTACTTTGTTTATTTTATGGTCACAATACGTCTTGCTTGCAGGCAAATGGTACTTCTTGCAGATATATTCCAAGGTACTATTGCTACTACTTTTGCAATGTAGTCAGCCTATAAAAACTTTTTGCAGCAGCTAACTAGGTGGTCTATTGTTTCTTCAGCTTTTTTCTTTTGCAGAGGCAGCAAAAAACAAGAGTCTTTTGCTTTCTTCTCAATTCTGTTTTTCTATGTATTTATTTTAAAGGCTTGGTCTTGTATAGCCAGAATTAGCATCTCTTTCTCTTTCTTCAACTTTCCTGCTGTTAGCCATTGGTAGATCTTATTATCTGTTTGGCTTTCTTTTTTAAATTGCTATGCAATGTGCTTTATTGGCTATGTAATATGTTTCCTTGCTTTGTATTATAATCTATTTATAACAATGTAACATCATAGCTGCCAGTTATTTAGCTGGTATTCACCTTCATGTACATCAACTTCTTCCCAAGAATCTACAGTAGGTTGTTAATATATTGGCATAGTATATGTGCAGATTCAAACAATGTGGACTAATGAAATTGATAGGAAATTTTGTCAATGCACAGATTTTCTCAATGCCATTATTATTATTGTTATGATGATGATGATGATAAATAAATAAAGACAGAAAGAAAGAACACCAATCTTTCATTCTTTCTGCCCATCCAGTAAGTTCAAGCAGTATACCTCAGGTCCCTTAAATCAAATAGTGTCATCTTTCAGGACCCAAGAAAGCTAAGAGTTTGGAATAATATTTTCCCAAAGATCTGTATAGCTCTTACTGTTGAAATGTTCCAGAAGTCTTTAAGAATTTGGCTGTTCTCCCAGACTTCAGGGTAGGGTGTTTGTGGAGTCCAGTGGTCTGTGTTTAACTCGAGATTCCTAGGATACCCTTTCTATTGTTTTCTGTGTATTGCTTCCTATTTTTAGTGTAAGCTGAGTTGCTGTGGAGTCAAGAGCCTTGTAAATTCAAAGAAGGACGGAAGGACGGCAGGACGGAAGGAA